>APFE030055144.1:0-28218 GCA_000404065.3 Pinus taeda | reverse complement strand
GTTGCAGCCTGCGTACTGGTAAAGGATTGCACCAGTACAAGACCGTTGTAAAAGGGTTTCTAATTTGAAAGAAGATAGAGACATATTGCAGCAGGTGGTTTTCACCCACATTGGGTTTCCACCTTATATCTGGTGTTCTTTGATGTGACTGTCTGTTTTTCTTGTTCATGCCCATTATTGATGGTATTGATATGCAAAAATAATTCAAAGTCTAAATAAGGAAGAATTGTTAAAAGATCTAGATAATACTGATTCACCCCCCCCTCTCAGTATTATTTCCAACAACCACTTCTCTCAATCAAAAAAATATTGACTATTTCAATTTTGCTAACAGATCAGATCTTTTTTTTTCTGTGGATTGTTTCTAAGGTAAATTTATCGTAGATTTTGTTATATATAGATATATATAAATTTGAGTGGTAGAATTGATAAAATTTGAATATTTAAATATTTTTTTAGTAAATTAAATCTATTTATATATTCAAAAACACATTTTAAATAATAAAAATTTATAATCTTATTTCAAATTATATCAAATTATTATAAAAATAATGAAAATATAAAAATAATGAAAATATATATTAGTTAGAATAGACCTAACTACCTTATATTGAAGAAATGGAAAATTAGAATCAAGTATATGGAATTTAATGGAGAGATTATTTTGATCTGGATAAAATAAATGATGCAATTTTTTATCACTTTGAGGCTTAATATAAAGAAGATGGAGGCCTTCTTGTAGATTTAGTGAAAAAAATTTTAGGCCATATTCCCCAGCTAGTTCTAGAATCAAACAAAGCTTTTACTCCTTATCATGAAAGAAGAAATCTGAAAGGTGCTTTGGTCCTTCAATTTAGATAAAGCTCCTAGTCCTATGGATTCATGGGACACTTTTATCATAAATTTTGGAACAAAATTAAATATGATCTAATCAAAATCGCAGACTTCATCCAAAAATCCGAACGAATGGAGGCTCTCTTAATTTGTCCAAAAATACGAACGAATGGGGGCTCTCTTAATTTGTCTTTCCTTGCTTTGGTTTCTAAAGATGTAAGACCCTCTTCTTTTTCTCTCTGGTAATTTCACATATGATATTATTACGAAGATTATTGCTCATAGACTTGTTCTTCTTCTTCTTCCCATTATGGTCTTTGAAAATCAAGGAGGATTCATTAGTAAGAGGCATTTAATGGACAACTTTGTTTTAGTAAAGGAATCCATACACTCCAACAAGTCCAGAGGAGACAAAGGGATTGTCATAAAGTTAGATAGAGCCAAAGTCTTTGATTGTGTGTGTCATTCTTTCCTCTTTGATATTTAAAAAAAAATCTCTTCTATTTTTATATTTCAGATTAGTGCTTGCATTTCTAGGCTTTGGATTGTCCCCCCTTATTAATGGATCTACGATCCATTCATTTAAAGCTTCCAAGGGCCTCGGGCAACAAGGCTGGCTTGTCTCCCCCATTTTTTACATTATCATGGTTGAATCCTTGAGTAGGAAGCTAGAATTTCAATGAAGATGCCACTCCCTTCCTGGAATTTGATTCTCAAAAGGTATACAAAGTATAATCATACCTAGTTCACTGATACGCGATCCTTTTTAGTAGTGTCTCTTTCATTATAGTGTGGTACTTCAAATTTGTTTTAGATGATTTTGTTCTAGTCTCACGAGGATTGATAAATGAGCGTGAAGGTCATTTGTATTCTTGGAATGTCAACAAACTATTACATGGAATGATCTTAAGGATTTTGGGGATAACAAGAAGGGATGAGTGGACCAATTTCAAATATTTTGGCTTTTCCCATATAGCACAAATCATTTCCTCATCCTTCTTGGGGTATCACTATTGACAATTTTATATCCAAATTTGAACAATGGGGGGCTCATTGGATAAATCCAAATGGATGATTAATTCTAGTTCACTGTATCCTTTTAACCCTTCCTATATTCCAAATATTAGCTATGTTGGCCCCCATCTCAATCACACAACAAATGGCTCAAGAACTCAAAAGGTTTCTCTAGCAAGGTGGCAAGACAAACTTTAAAAGGTTTCATCTTGTGAATTGGAAGGTGCTTAGGCTTCCAAAAGCCATGGGGTGTTAGGAATAAGAGACCCCTTCTAATGAATATATCCCTTGGGGAAAACCTGGTTTGGCAGTTAATCACAGGGGATAATGATAGGTGGAAATAGGTGCCTCACAATAAATGTCTTAATGGGGCGAGATAATCTTGTATTCATCATATCCATCACAAGAGAGTTACTAGCTCCTATATGTGGTGTTTGATGTTGGCTTATATTCCTTTAATTAGAACTAAGTTGACTTGGATTCCAAGAAATGGGAAATCAATAAAATTTTGGACTAAGAGAATTATGGGAAATCCTCCTATGGATTTAAATCCCCCTTTTCGTCCCCTGCATAATTGGCTAATTTCCAAGCATAACCTCTCTCTGTGGGGTATCTCCTCCGCATCTTCTAAACAGCATTGGTTGATTTGGATCTAGGGTAATATTCTAGGGCACCTTGTTAGTATTATAGATCTCACGAATTTGCTCTTGCTGAATGATTTTTTCTCCTTGTTAGATCGAGACTCTCAAGGTTGGGTAGGTGATTTGTATTATGTTAAAAGGGTTTATTAATCTTTTCTCTTCCTTGATATTATACCTCCCTCTTCTTGGCTTTAGGCCTCATTTGGAGCTTGCACTGCCTCCCAAAAATTAATGTTTTTTGTTGGATATTAGCTCATAGGAAGATCTTAACAACTATATTGGAAAGGGGAACTGTTGGACCTTCCTTGTTTGCCTTTTGTAAGCATACTTCTAAAAATATAGATCACATATTTTTGGAATGCCCTTTCTCGCTTAAAGTCTAGGGAGTGATCTTATCTCAATTAAAATCAAGGGTAATCTAGCCTTCTTCACTGCAAGACTTGTTGGGAAAATGTTATAATGACTCTTTTGCAAAGAAAAAAAATAATGAAGAGAATCTAGGAAGTACTGGCTAAATATGTATGTTGGAAAATTTGGCTCGCAAGAAATCAGGCTATTTTTCAAGATGAAAGGGTAGATTCCATCAGGATGGTGGGATCAACAATAGGGATCTTTGAGAATCTTTCCATGCTAAGAAAATAATTGAAGAGGATCATAAGTTGGATGGGGAGTAATCATAATGGATTAAAGCTTTTGATCCAAAGTGGGCCACCAAGGAGAAAACAAACCTCAATGAGAGTTGAAAAGTAAGAGTATCTAAGGAGAAATTTGATTTGTGGTTCTTGGAGCAAAAACAAAAAAAAAAACCCCAAGGGTGGCAAGAGTTGGGGAGGCATGTGTAATTTGTTCCCTAAGAATCAAGAAGAACATAGGTATGCTTGGGGTTTAGGTCATACTTTCAACAATGTTTTCGAAGTATATGGTTTATATCAGGGTTTGAGTAAAATTGTGAATCATGAAATTCAGGAGGTTATCGTTTTCGGTGATTCCTTGAATATAACTCATCATTTATATTTAAGATCCCTGCCCTTAGATACAAAGTTAATTAATATTTTCAAGTGGATTTATCAATTGTATTACTTTATCCCCAAGAAGAAATACCTCCATGTTCTCAGATCAGCCAACTCAAAGGGTGATCACATGGCTAAATTTAGGGTCAAGGCTAAATCAAGGTGAGCTTTGGTGGCAAGGGAAAAAAAGGTGTACCCCCCTTCCTTAACGAGAGAAAAAGGGGTGGATGCTTTGTAAATTTTGGTTTTTGTTAGGTCGGTATTGGAAAATGTACAAGTGGAATACTATAAATATTGTAGCATTTTGTTCAAAAGCTTAAAGGATTAAATTTTGTAAATTGTCATTGAAATAATTTATTGTCATCACACTTACAACCTTTAGTGTATTTTATATCACAACTATAACAAATCCCTTTTGCTCTTTTTTCTTCCAATTATTTTGGTTTTAACCTTATAGGTTTTGGAAGACTAGGATCAACAACACTTCCATCTTTATAGTTGTGAGTGGTAAACTTCCTTGTTGCCATAATTTTTCTTTCAAAATTTCTTGCCACCCTGAATGCCTTCTCCAATGAATCAGGTTGTCAAAGTTGAACCTCATGTTAGATGTTATCTTTTAAAGTCCCTATGAAGTCATCAATATTTTGTTCCTCAAAAATATAGGTTACCCTAATATTCAATTTTTAGAAGTCTTCAATGTGCTTCTCCATTGAACTCTTTTGTTTGAGATTTATCAATTGGCTAAAGAAGGTATTTCTCTTTGTACCTTCGTAATGTGCTATCATTTCCTCCATAAAATTGACTAGGTGACAAGTGGTTTATGGAAAAAAAGAATCTATACCATACAAATTGATTTGGGTCTAAATATAAAGATGCAATACATACCTTCTGTGAGGGTTGCACATCCTATAGATCAAAATATTTCTCCATATCTAGTATCCATGTTACTAGATCCTTTCCATCAAAATTACCCATATCTATCTTTGGAATGTGTTGGTTCTTAAACCCCAGATTGAAGTCTATAAAATTGTAACTCATATTCCTTTTGTCCTCATCATGATTTTTGTGGATTACCTTGTCACCACTGGGAAATATTTATTGCAAAAACTTTGTCAAACCTTCCATGTATACTTTTAAGCCATTCATTTCACCTGTTAAACCATCCATGTCACTTTTTATTTCATTTTTCATTTCTCTTTGTGAGAGAAAAATTTGTTGCACTTGGTCCTGTAATTTTGATATATCATGTTGCAATTCTTCCCCTTGATGATCCATAGTAGAGATTTATGAGGGCTTAATGGGTGTATATTTATTTTTCTTAGGAGGAATTATAGAACCCAATAGGTATATCAATGCTTCAATATGCCCTTGGAATCACTTCAAACTGATTTTTCAAACAAATGTTATGCAATTAAAAAAAAAAATACACACGTTTTTTCTTTCTTTTAGGAGCTTAACCTTGAAACGGTTGTAACTCTGTAATTTCAGATCTTCAAGCTCTCAAAGTTCTTTATGTGGTAGCTTTCCTAGTCTTCTTTCAAACCCCACAATTCAGATTGAGATTGGATTCTTCAATATAGATTTATGCAAAATCTCCCACGATGGTCTGATTATGGACTAGTTTAGTAGATAAAAGTTGTACAGGATGCCCGGTGTCACTGTTTCAACCTTCAACCCACGAAAAAAAAAAACTACGGTTTGCGCATTGTCAACCACTTTTTACAGAATTCAAATCCAATGCATGAAACAAAAGTTTTGATTATTTTTCCTAGGTCACCTGTTTGAGATTGAATTCTGGAGCCTAAAAAAACCATAAATTCCTCAGATCATATCTTCGAAAATATTGTGAACCAAGCTCTGAAATATTTACACGAGGTTCACCAAGATTTTGGCTCCACATGGTAAACCTTTCAGATTTTTAAGCCTCGTAGAAAAAACGTTATAGCGAAAATTCCAGGATGACCTGTTTGAAGAAGAGAAACCCTATAATCCAAAGCTCTGATACCAAATGTTATGCAACCAACTCACATAAAAGATAGATCAACAAATTAAACATTATCCTATTTGAGGGGGAAACCTCCTTTACATTACATAAATAAACAATTCTTGGATGATATAAATGGCAAGACCTCCTTTGTATATATAGGAGTCTAAGGGGTTACAATATAATCAGAGCCTACATAACAATAATAATGTAAGGGCACAATAATAACAATAGTGGGATTCTATGGGGCACAACAATAACAATTTGGGGGCTACATGGGTACAACAATAACAATAAGGGGGATACAAAAGTATTATAGGGACCTAACAGAAAAAGAATAGATACTGCAATATCTAGAGCTGAGATTGCTTGAGGAAAATCCATTTTGGGAAGGGAGCACTGTAATGTCCCCTCATAACTAGTGGAGTTGGTGGAACTCTAGCTTATCAATATGTTCCCTTAGGATATTGGGTTAGGGTTAGGAAAAATTGGAGTCAATTAATCCAACAATTTGGAAATGTTTGATAGTCAACTGAGATATCATTAAGATTATGACCAGAATGTCTTTTTCTAGAATGATTTCGAGATAGTTTTCCAATAGTTTTAAGTACCTACTAGGTTAACTGGTAGGGTTTCTATTTTTAGTATTATTTGTCACCTCAGTTTTAATGACTATCTCAAGATTTTATATAGTCTGGTTGTTGAGTGAAGTTTTCATTGATATCAAATCCCCTACCCTAATATTAATTCCCTAGCCCTATGAATGATGGAAAAGAGATTGGAATGATGTCAAAGCATTAAAAGGAATGTCAAAGTATGTGATAAAAATTTAGCAGAACTTGCCCTAAGAGGTGTTGCAAAAGGGATTAAGCCCTCAAAGGAAAAGACAACAGCAAGAAGAAGACCTTCAATAAAATCAAGAAATAAGTGGTGATAGTTAAGGAAAATGAAAAGGAAAATTACATCCTCACATAGCCCTCAGTGAGACCTTTCAAACTCTAGGTGACTCGTCTCCTAAATCCTCACGATAGAGGAGAAATGATTTTTTGAAGAGCATTAAAATCACATCTAATAGACATGATGATTTATCCATAAGAGAGTTGGCCCCACAAAATTTGAAGATATGTATCCCGTCGTTCCAAAATACCTCTTTTCAGAAGAGAAAATGCTCTCATTTTTCACAATCATCTTCACTTGAGCTACTGAGGTATGATTAAGGAGGTGTAAGGGTTCACCTCTCATGAACTAGGAAAGGAAAGACAAGGTTACTGTGGGCTCAAGAAAAAGAAGAATCCATTGTCTCTTGTGCTGGAAATACTTAGAGGGGGGTGAATCAGTATTTCATAAATTTCAACAATTTAAGTATCAAAATATTTAACCAATAATATCTCATCAAATGAACATAAGATATATATGAACAATATATTTATATTATAAGGGAATCTACAACTTTTGGATTTACGAGCTACTACTAGAAGGGATACAACCCCAATATTTAACAACTCCCACTGGAAGGAGGTGGTAAAATCCTGAGGGAAGTTATGACTTCCTTTCCTAGAACAATATGCCATGCTTTTGAATAAAAGGCGAAATAAAAAATCTCTTGTTTTCTCGTACCAGCAACAATGACCCAAATACAATAATATTCAACCAATTATATCTTTTCTTAAACATGTTCAACTTGAAATCTACTCCAATAAGTATGCCACTATAACTCTAACCTCCAATGCAACAAAATAGATTCTAATTCATAGCTTTAATCAGTTGCTTTAGATATGCCTTAGAATAGACCTCGGATTGTGATTTTAGTAGCTTAGATCTACCTAAGAAACTATGCCACATAAAATAATGTCGATCCACCTCAAACTATAACTTGAATATGATTCAACACTTCTACAAGGATGACATCAGGGCCTGCTTCGAACTTCTACAAAACTGACTTCAAAATATACTCCAAAATTATATAATAATAACTTCAAGCTCTGCTCCAGGCTTCTACAATAGTAACTTTAAGATATTCTCCAAATTTCTACATGAATAACTTCAATATATGCTCCAAAATAATACAATAATGATGCCAAAATGAACTTCAAAAGTTGTGCCAAAATCCTTTAAAAATGTTTGAAAATTCATTCCATAAATAACCTCCCCAATCTAGCCTCTCCTCGCTTCTAGTACATGAGATGTGAACTCCAGAAACACTTACTTTATTTTCTTGTTTCAATAGATCCAAATTTTCATTGAGAATATTACTAAAATTCCTCCTCCTCATGCATGGTAGATAGTGCATTCAGGGTCTACTGGCTAGACTAGCTTGTGCAACTAGTAAAATGTATAGTGAATATTCAAAAAATAATTTCTCCTCAATTGTGCGGAGTTAGAGGGAGTGACATATACCATTAGAAAGTTTTTTATGAGCGCTACATGATGATATGTTCTTTTCTTAAATTTGATTTGGATTTTACCACCTTTTCCTTGGTTTTATTTTCGCTATTAGTTTTGCATTTTAGGGCTTAAACCTTTTTATATTTAGGGCTTCTTAAACTATTATCACATGCCTTGATCATCCCAAAGTTGGGGCATCATCCCTAATATTAAGGATTTTAAATCAATGACAACATTACTAAACAATGACTAATTCACCTTTTGATATCAATGGCAACTTTCATTTAACAATCTCCCCCTTTTTCATTGACTTCAACAATCATGCTCCCCTTGTCATCATGCTCCACTTCCTTTGTCTCCATGTTGCACTTCCTTTTCCCTCCGCTTATGAAATTAATGGAAAAGGGTGACTTATGTATTTGGGGTTTATCCCCTTGAACATATGCCTCCCAACATGAATTTTTTCTTCTTATCCCACCCTTATTTATCGTCCTTACAACTCTTTTGTCGGGCTACAATTTTCTTCTTCTCTACTTGATCTAGAGCATATATGTTGTTTGGTCTTCTTATGGTTGTTGCAACTAATCTTCGTGAGTCTTATTCTTTGATTTCACACTTCTGAGAGTCAAACAAGAGATTATACTCTTGATTACACATATTTATAACACTGAGAATATTGTGCTTCAAATCCTTAACTAGCAAAACATTTTGTGCCTTCATATTGGCTTCCAAGGATTGCTACACCTTTTCCAAGTATCTTGACATAAGAGTTATCTCAAAACACAACAATGTCACTCTTTTCTTTTAGGCTAAGAAATTTGTTTTGATCTCCAATGATATGTGTCGAGCATCCACTACTTATGTACCATTTATCTTCTTTATCTTCAATGGTTAATGTTGGACTACAATCTTCCTTTGTTTTCCTTTCCCATTTCATCGTTGACTTCTCTATCTTTATGGTTGGAGAATTTTCAAGGATACAATCTAGTGCCTTCTGACCAAGATTATTAAACTTGTAACATACAATGTTCTGATTGATTAGTGGTTCAAATGGATTACAGTTTTGGTTGGTAGGTCCATGATCATTTCCCAATTCATTTCTTCCATAACCATTCTTGCTTGCAACTTCGTTTCTTGGAACTTCTTTTAGTTTCTTCCTTGGAGTTATTATCCTCATTGCTTGAAGATGCACCTATATAACCAAGACATGTTTTATCATTTAGTGAGCTTTGAAAACTAAGAATATTATCCAATACTAATGAGTTGTTCAATTTCATTTTAAGTTTATCAACTTTAGCTCATGTTTACCATGTACATGTCAATAGACCAACAAGGAGAGTATAAGGAAAAATATAATTTTTTTTCAGTCAGTGTCATCATTGTAATCCCAAATTCTTCTTTTGGACTGTAAAAATGATTATAGTATGACTATTAAACCATGTAACAACACCTGGGTAAGCCTACGATTTTTTCCAAAGGGTTTCACTTTAGGGAGTTTTTTAACCTCCCCAATTATCTATGTTTGTAAACATGGGTAATTGGCAGAGTTTTTCTCCCAGATATACCCCAAAGCTAGGGTGAAATTCATTGATGAGATCTTAGGTAAGTCTTAGTGTTAATCGAGTCTATGTATTTTTCATACTAGATCATATTTCTTGTCACATTATTTGGTTGAGTCTCAAATGGTCTATGTTTGTGTATTTTCCCTTCTAAGGGTTGAATTATTATTTTGATGTAAAAGTGTGTTTAGAAATATTTTGGTGAATGATTCCTCATAATTAGAACACCATTACCAAAATACTTTTAGAAACACTTAGAGGGTGGAAAAATAATTAATCCCCTCCTTTGTAATTGTAATTTTAATTTCTAGAAAAAATAAAATTACAATTAGTTAGAAATTATTCAAAAAGATAATTGAAGGCAAAATTAATTATCCTCCACGTGGAAAATGCATCAAAACTTATTTGAGGCCATTTTCAAAGGAAATTAATTCAATTCAAAGATAAAATGCCTCATTTTCAAGGTAGAGGGACCCAGAAGATTATTTCCTCTAGCAAATTGAATTTTTGGGCTAGGAAGATAATTATTTTGCACAAGTAACGAAAATTATAATTTTTTGGAGGCCTCCATGGTCTAGAAGTCAAAGTTTTACCCCTCCATCATAGTGAATAAGGAAGGTTGAAAGTTTTTTGATGTTTGTGCCCACTAATCAAGGGATCATATTTTTCTTCTAAGATAAAGTTATGGATCGATGCAACTAGTTGTTATTTCCACTTGGAGGGATTTTCCCTCTCATTTTTTCTATATAAGGAAGCTCTCAAGCTACTCATGGTAAGATGAACAATGCTGAAAATATTTTGTATTGAGTTATGCTCTACTAGAATTTTTGCATTAATAAAAATTCTTAGGGGGTTTCAATTCAAGGTGTCTCTCGCTTAATGATTCATGGTATGTACTTAATCTATTCAATACTCTAATTTTGTTCCTTAATTGATGATTATTATTTCATAGCTAGTGGTTGGACTGTCTATTAGCATAGATATCTTGTTTTAGGTTTTGGGCTAGAGTAAACACATTGAAGATGGTAGATCTAGTAGGCATCTATAGATCTCTAGTCTATTTGTGTGAATCAAACCCCTATAAAATAATAATCTATATTTCAAGTGTGTACATAGTTTTTAGGTGATTCAGCCCTTAGAGAAATTCTAAGTTCATGAAATTTTAGGTGATCGTACCTTGTTTGAGCTTTGAGCTTATCTAAAGATTTATTGTACATGGTTTGGATTGGTACACCAAAATACAAAGTAGTTCAATTATTTTTTCAAAATCTACTTGGGCTATAAATGAGCTATTTGCTAATTAGAGCTAATATTTTCTTGTAGATTATTGTAAATAATTTGTGAAATACTTTGTAAATTTTTCTAACCCTTGTAAATTATTTTCTCATTTGTAAATAACAGTCTTAGGGTTTTATTTTAGGAATTTCTAAATTTTTGTCTTGGGCTCTATTTATTTATCTTGCAAGTGCTAAAGGGTCAAAATTGAGAAGAGAAACTCAAGTGTGAGGATCAAAGCCCTCAACTAGCCTAGATGGCTAGGGTTTGAGAGGGGTTTCATCCTTAGAGGATCCATACAACTTTAAGGAAGAAGTTGTTCAGCCTATGAAGGTTGATTTTGGGTCTAGAGGCCCCAAGCTACAAGACCCAATTGATCAAATTGCAACGCCTAGCGTAGAAGAGGAAGTTGCTAGCCCTAGAGGTATTCTTTGTGTTGGGCGCGGGATCCCCCAAGGGAAATTTTGGGGCTTAGAGCCTAGATTTTGGTCAAACATTGTAACTCAAATGTAAAGACTCCACATTTTGTGGGCACAGAGCGCGTAGTTTGTAAAAGAGTCATAGGGTTGTCCGCCCTCAATTTTTTTATTGCAATGTCGATTGTAGAGATCTACCGATGGTCTGTGGACCATGGGATTGTATAAATAGAGCGAGGCTCTAAGTAATTAAGACATCTAAGGATAATGGAATCTAAAGATGGAATAGAAGCATAGTGGAAGATATAAGGTGTAAAGTCTATTTTTGGGTCATAGAGTAGGAGAAGGCTCTGCAGCTAAGTGAATAGAGGCCTAGTAGTACGCAGCTGAGTGCACGGACCCCTGCAGCTGAGTGCGCAGGGTGAGTCGAGTCTGTAACAATTGGAAGTATTAATAAAGAGAAGTTTCATATCAATTCTATGTAACTATTTCATGTTTTATGCATTGAATATATTGGGTATAAATTGCACTTCTACTATTTATATGATGTGTGAATATATATAACTGTGTTGATTAAGTGAATGCAATATAGAATATCTATTTACGCAAAGTTAGCTAAGGTCTGTTAAAGAGATAAGTAGGATATGTGGTGTAGTTTGGGGAAATATACAGGTCACTGCCATAGAAGTGCAAAAGCATGTTAGTTCCTTATTACGGCTTCACGAAAGACGATTATAATAGATCGTGAAGATATTGAAGGTTAGAACAGTGATTGAAGTGACCTATGCGAAGTTAGGCACAGTTGGACTAAATCAACACCTCAGACATCTCAAGGGTGCAGAAACTTGGTGCAGAAACTTGGTTGGGTGCAGAAACTGAGACCAAATTGGTCTATTGGACCTATAATTTTCTTAGTTCTTAATTGTTTGGCTCCTCGTCATTCTTGGCAAGATTGGTGTTGTAGCTTTCTTTTTTTTCTCTATGGTCCTCCAACTTCCTTTATCTTGAATCTCCTTCATCTCTTCTGGTTCTTGGGACATTGGTGTCTTAGCTTCACGATCTGTTGTGTTCGTCCTTTTGAAGATAGTCAGAGAAGAAGTTTGGTCTGGGAGATCTGCTTTGCTGTTAAATGAAGATTTATTTTGTGTGGTATTCAAATCCTCATAATTGTTGATGCTTGAGGGGTTGTCGAGTTCACTTTTTTGCTATTGGGCGAGGCTTTCCCCGTGCTTGTCTTGAGAGTTGTTTCTTTCTTGCCCGATTTCTTGCGATTCAGAGTTTTCTGGAGAGTATTCTTCCTTAATGACAGTGTAATGTTCTTTTTGTGCTCTTTCCCACCATGTAGATTTGCGGTGATTCTTTCTAGCATAATTTTCCTGGGAGGCTTTTGGGTAATTTTTAGCTAGATGGCATGTCTCAAAGCAGGATCGACATCTGAAGATGACTCTTTCATAACAAAGTTTCTGGTTCCACACATAGCCTTTACTTGTTAGGTTTATTTCAGCTGGGAATTCGGCGTTGAAGTCCATTTCTACACAGATGCGTGCATAGGTGGTTTTGGCATATTCCTCTATTTCTGGGCCCCTGCAATAAAATTTCCCAACTGCATTTCCAATGGCTTTTAGTGAGGAGAAATTCCAGGGATATAAGGGTAGGTTTGGTAATCTCACCCAAACTGGTGTTGAGGTTATGACTGTTGTTGAGGGATCGAATGATGGGTTCCATGGCTTCATGAATAGGCCTGAGTTTTCCCAAAACCAAGGGCCGGAATCTAGAATACATTGTCTGCTTTCAGGGTTTTCAAAATCCACTATAAAGAAACCCCTAACACAGGGATAGATATTAATTTCATCAGAAATGACAGGCTTCCATACCTCTGAGATCCAACTGTGGAGAGCTGTCAGCCGCAACCAAAAACCATTGAACCGGCAGATTAGGGCACTTTCAGAAAACTTCAAAGCCTCATCGAGGGAGGCCTGGACCACTTGGACAGAGGGAGTTGGGGCTTCACTAACGATATGTGCAGAAGATTGCCCCCAAGAGGCGGACGGAGCTAAGCCAACAACTATCTTCGCGAAGCTGGGAGCCATCTGGAATTAGAGTCAAAGTGTTTCTTACAATGTTGTCCCTCTGTCGTTTAATGAAGTCCAGATCGTCGAGCAGAGAGCTCAGGAAATCATGGTGAGACTCGTTAACAGTGCCAATAATAATATCGATGCCAAGCATCCCAGGGTGGAAGACTTCACCGAAGATCGTCACGCTCGCAATGGTTCAAATCTCATCGACCACCATCATGCTCAAGTCGTCAGATCTGAAGACAAAGCCCCGAATCTAGCAGTAGATCGTGTAGCAGCAATGCTTGCTCTCATAGATCTCGCGGCAGTAGATCACCCAACCTAGCAATAGATTGCAGAGATATTTAAATCGCCCACCCCAGTAAATGGCAGAGATATTTAAATCGCCGAGATATTTAAATCGGAGTAGATATTTAAATCGCAGTATATCGCAGAGATGCGCTTACATAAAACTGTAGAATGAACCTATTGGCTTAATTACCTAACAAAAAGTTTATTTTATTTTTAATATTTTTTATTAAAATTTTAATTAAAAATTGATACAATGACAAATTTGAATTATTAAATTTATATAAAGATTTTTTAAAATTTCAAATTAGTTTTTATTTTTAACTAAAAATAACAATACAATGTAAATTTTTTCACTTAAATGAGCTTTTGAATTATTAAATTTATATAAAGATTTTTTTAAATTCCAAATAGTTTTTATTTTTAACTAAAAATAAAAATACAATGTAAATTTTTTCACTTAAATGTGCTTTTATGTTCTATGTGATACATAGATAGTTTCTAAAGATTTCAGTGCCACAACTCTCATATTCAACCCAAATTGTAGATGATAATATTTGAGAGCCACTACATTAAGGTTTTAAAATTAATAAATTTGTTTGATTTGAATATGACATTTTGGAAAAATTATTCTTTATATTTTCTTTTTAATATCATATGCATGCAACTTCACTTTAAACTTAAAATAATCATCATCTATTTATTTAAAATAAAATATTATAAGTTTTTTAATACAATAGAAAAAATTACTATAATTCATTTGTCAAATTAATATTACAAACAACTATTATTAACTAGAAATTGCATCGAAAGGTGTAAAAGAATGATAGAAGTTCAAGAAGCCAAGAACAGAAAAACATGGTAAAAAATTGAAGCGTCAAACCTTGGCAAAACCCATAGGACCTTCAAAACCATGATACAAATTTGTGGGAGGACTTGACCACATTTTATGGGGTTCCTAAAATCCCCACTTTGATAGTGTTGATGCATATAGCACTGCTTTTTAGCCTTTGACGCTGCATTGTTGACTATATAGTGGGATTTGGGTTTAAAGGGAAATTATTCATGGATTTTGCCTCTTCACGCAAAGTTTCATGCAAACGGCTTTACACCGTAACAGTACAAATTTACGAGCAAAATAATTAAAGAATACCGTAACAAAGAATACCGCATTTGGTATGGTCACACAAATTTTCATGCATTTCTATTAAAATGGCTAGGACTAACATTGTAAGAGTACAAATTCATGGACATAAATCAATTCGCTGCAACTATTTCGCTGCAGTGAACAATGTCTGCATAGCGCGCAGAGAAAATGCCTTGAGCGTAATTACTATGCAGAGAAAATGCCTTGAGGTTAACTTCACGTTAAATATAAATTTTACATTATAAATTTTAAAAGATACTCAAAACAACCGAACAAAATTTAAAATAAACATCGTGAATCCTACTCCCTCCGGAATAACAAAATAAATTAAAGCGATATCTTTGATTTAGAATTCATCATTTTCAGACTTTGTTGAATATTTTTTGTGTTGAGAATTGGGTGGAAATATGTAATTCAAAATTTGCAATTTAATATGGAAAATTTTTACAAAGAAAGAAATGTGTTGATAATTAAAAAGGTTTTATTCAATCTCATAAAGGGGAGGGAGGATTACGCAATTTCACCCAAAAAAAAAAAAATGTCTTACTCAAACTTGATAAATATATGTTTGTTAGCTAAATTATGGCACATTATTTCAAAATTTTAATTTCATATTTTTTGTGTTGAGAATTTGATGGAAATATGTAATTCAAAATTTGCAACTTAACATGGAAAATTTTTACAAAGAAAGAAATGTGTTGATAATTAAAAAGGTTTTATTCAATCTCATAAAGGGGAGGGAGGGTTACGCAATTTTACCCAAAAAAAAATGTCTTAGTCAAACTTGATAAATATATGTTTGTTAGCCAAAATATGGTTCACTATTTCAAAATTTTAATTTCACACCTGCTGAACATGACAACGTTTTAAGATGAGAAACTCTATGGATTTGTAATGATTTCTATCGTGATGTGTACATACTTACTTTTCCATGGAAAGCGTGAGTTCTTCTATGTTAATGCACACGCTAAGAGACGCAAAGGCTTTGGCCTCTCTTCAAAGTTTCAAGTACATGTTTGTAGTGTTTTTACAATGAAATTTTATTTGGTATGAACACAAATCTTTTAATTAATGGTTTAATTTCAAACCCAAAATAAGACACACTATTTGGAATTTATAATTTCGAATTCAAAATACATATAACAGGATTTCAATGTTTTAATTCTACATTTAAGCATGAGAAGCTCTCCGTATTTGTAAATATTTCTATCGGAATGTGGATATAATATTCCCTGGAAGGCTCAAATGGCGCATGGCTCCAATCCGTCTTGGCGAGGCCACCTTGAATAGCGCAATAGCCTCTGTTCCATATTGAAGAGTAGACATCCATCGGTTGAGTTTGAGGGTACATGACTCCCACTTTCTCATCGTTGATAAATACTCGAATGGGCACATTATCCATAAAGAAATGGATAAACACGGAATATATTAACAATATATTAAATTGATTCTCCAAGTGAGATATCTAGAGAGTGTACAAACACTCATACATACTCTATATTTAATGAGTCAAATGAGTCTCAAATATATAGGTTTTCACACTAATCAGATGGTTTCAACTACTCGCTAGATAGTAGGATCTGAGACCTAATATTAGAGTCTCAATCTCCCTAGATAGTAGGATCTGAGACCTAATCTTAGAGTCTCAATCCTATCCTTAACTGTAACCTTCTCCATTAATTCTAACGGAATCTATTTTCATCCATCAAACAATCAATGGATAACTAAACTCTCATCGAGTGTTGTAATTAATATATTAATTAGGCATCCCAACAATCATTGTTAAAAATATATATACAGTCAGAAAACTTGCTAGAGATTTCAAAGAAAGGAGTAGGAATGGAAATCCATTCTCTTTGAATAAACATTCCTCTTCACAACATAAGGCTCTCCAGAAGTGCTTCCCAAAACCTAAAAGTTGAAGTTGTCATGTTGATCACCTTAGAAAAACATCTCCATCATCAAGCATATTGATTCATTGCAATTTCAAAACAATCAAGAACCTAAGAAATATAATACAAATGGCAAACGGAAATCACATAGAAAGCAATAATGGTGCTAATAGAGTCCCTAGGAATGAGCTTAATCTACACATTCACTTTTCCAAAGATACATGTGCTCTTCGAAGAAAATCCTATACTTGAAAATAGAATAACATCAATGAGACTTGGTATGAACAATGATAGAAGCACAAGCACAAGTAGAACAAGCTTACTTTTCACATTCACTTTTCCAAAGATGTATGTGCTCTTCCAAGGAAAAATCTTGCACTTGAAAACACAACAACATCAATGAGACTTTCTATGAACAGTGACAGAAGCACAAGCACAAGTAGAAGTAGAGAAGTTAGAAAGAAAATTAGAATAGTTAAATACTAGAGGTATTATCGAACTTGAGATTCAACAACTCCCCTTTGTACATAACATGATCAAGATCCCAACTGGGATAGAAGAACTCCTTGAAGCCTGCACATTGATAGCCCACTACTAGGATGCACAACATTACAATACTACTATGAACATGTGACTAGTGCATGATACACAACCCCTTTTGGAAACCTACCCACAATGACATCCTCAAGACTCAACTCATTTGTGTAGCAAAGTTTGAATGCATGAGAGCTTGGCCAGAGATAGAGAGAATTTATTTGGAATTATAGCTCGATTGGCACTCTATTGAACCATGAAGGCGAAGAGAGAGACAAACTTCATTTGTGATTCAGGAACATGTGTGATTATCAATTATATTAATTGTCAAAAAGGCACATAGATCAGTCTGTGCTAGAACTTCAAAGTACACAACATTGGGTTTTGGAGCCCTAATGGGACAACATGTCAACTTCCTAGGAAAACCCAAAACCAAAGTCTACAACATAAGTTTTAACAAAAGTTTTGGAAAAAATTCTATGTATGACCAAATATTCCAAAATCACTGACCATATATGTTAGTAATGACACGTTTACAAAATTGAAGTAGTCAACATTCTTTTCACTTCGAGGAAACATTTAGTATTACAAGTGAGGGAAGTTGTCAGTGACAAAAAATGAGGGTGAATGGGCAGAGTTTAAAATTGACACCTATATACACATTTTCCCCCTTTTTAGCCATCACATACTAGTTATTTTATAATAAACACGTCATTCTTAGATTACGAATAATTTAAAAAATTGTCATAATGATTGGCATATAAGAAAATGACAAGTTCGATATATATATAAACAACTTCGTCTTTGTCCTACATAGAATCTGCATACATATTTTGTTGGAACTGGTTCCTCTTCATTATCATAAAGACTCTTAATGTAGAGGAATCCAAGGCAGATGGAATGTCGTCACAGAGAAAATAAGGACAAGCTCTCCATGACGACTTCAATGATGTCTAGCTTGGTGGAACCTAGGATGTATAAACTAGGAATGTTGAGGAAAGTGATGAAGAATATTTGGTATTTCTGGATTTGATGGTTGATTACGACTTGTAGACTATGGTCATTCAAAGCACAAAAATGCTCAAAGACAAGTCTGATCTTGCATTTACCGTTAACTATTGTCCAGGAATAGTTCACTTTTGAAACATATATTTCCCAAATCTCTATTTTGTGCCTAAGTATGGATCTCCTCATAATTATAACGATCATTTTGTGTTGAATTTGTTTGGTTGATGTATCGAGGCAGGGCAGGGCATGGGTTGTTTCAAAGGCCCTAAGGAGAGAGTTGAGTCAGATATTGAAGAAGATAATTTGAAATGTATAGTTTCATTCTCATTTCATATTCACATAATCCCCATTAAGATATGTGTGACTAGCCTGAAGATCACCAATCGAGGCATTGGGACTTCGTCGGATTCGAATCTTGGAAGAACCAAGGAGCCACACGGTTTTCTTCACCACTCGGCTCCTCTCCTTGTGAGAGCAGATTTGGGGTCCTAGAGGCTAGATTTTGGGCTCTCTGACCGGTTTGGCTACCTCTTCCTTTACCACCTGACTCAAAAAGTGGGAATCGATCCCTTTCCCTCACATTAATGCCCCAACCATTTCAAAAAACAAATTTCACTTGTTCAGGTTCTCCTCTGAATTTTTCTAAATTAAGCTTTTCATGGATTTTCAACATTATTTCAGTGTATTTGTGAGAAAAAATACTTTTCCAAAAAATTTCAATGTATTTCAGTGTATTTGTTAAAAAAATTTCCAACACGAATTAATCTTTAATAGAAAAGTCTAACAGTTTTACAAGTTGGACTTTCTTTGACCATCATTATCACAATAATTCTACTATGTAATTTTTTTTTTATCAAATCACCATAATATTTAGTGTTTTTTAATATTTTCTCATATATCTAGGCCATAACTATAATAACATATTTGTAGGCGGAAAGAACACGTATAAATGAATAAGAAAATTAATGGAGCTTGTACCAAATATAGAAAAAGTAAGAAAATTGGAGCTAAATACTCATGGATGTGTTATGCATAGATTGTAGGTGAACCCACCCTTTACAAACGTTATTACAATTGGTAGCTCATCAATAATTATGAATTTTTACTTTTGGATTCAATGCAACAAACAAACCCTGCAGATATACTAGATGTGGAAATATGTGAAATCTTTGAGAAGAAGATCTAGGTATGTAGCTTGTCTTTGTTTTCAGATTTGTATACACTTAGAGATCTTTATGGTCCTAACATGTGTATTTTGACCAAAAAAAATTTTGGCAAAACTATCCAAGATTTAGTCTTTTTACATGTTAATATTGAATGTACCTTTTGAACATTTACATAGTTCATGTAGATTATATTTGAAACTTATTTTATTGACATTGTATTTCAATTTTTGTTAAGTTAAATTTTATTGTCTAATTTAAATGCAATAATATATACATCCATTATTTTCATATAAAAGCAATATAAATTACAGAAATTAAATAAATTAAAAATTATATTAAATCTATTAAACCACCCTAAAATATTCCCCAAGGGGACCCGTCAAATTTAACTCCTGGTGACTCACACTTCGATACAAATTTCCCTGGTGCTGTACAGTTTTTACGTACGGAGTAGGTAAAGCTTTTTCATCTGCATAGCGCGCAGAGAAAATGCCTTGAGCGTAATTACTATCAATAAATACATAATTACTACAGGCTGACTCATCAAAATAAAAGAAGTATACATCTGTTAACTTCACGTTAAATATAAATTTTACATTATAAATTTTAAAAGATACTCAAAACATCCGAACAAAATTTAAAAAAAACATAGTGAATCTTACTCCCTTGGCAATAACAAAAAATAAATTAAAGCGATATCTTTGATTTAGAATTCATCATCTTCAGACTTTGTTAAATATTTTTTGGGTTGAGAATTTGATGGAAATATGTAATTCAAAATTTGCAACTTAACATGTAAAACTTTTACTAAGAAAAAAATGTGTTGATAATTAAAAAAGTTTTATTCAATTTCAATGGAAACCCTGAGTTCTTCTATGTTAATGCACACGCTAAGAGACGCAAAGGCTTTGGCCTCTCTTCAAAGTTTCAAGTACATGTTTGCAGTATTTTTACAATGAACACAAATTTCTTAATTAATGGTTTAATTTCAAACCCAAAATAAGACGCAATATTTGGAATTTATAATTTCGAATTCAAAATACATATAACATGATTTCAGTGTTTTAATTCTACATTTAAGCACGAGAAGCTCTCCGTATTTGTAAATATTTCTATGGGAATGTGGATATAATATTCCCTAGAAGGCTCAAATGGCGCATGGCTCCAATCCGTCTTGACGAGGCCACCTTGAATAGCGCAATAGCCTCTATTCCATATTGAAGAGTAGACATCCCTCGGTTGAGTTTGAGGGTACATGACTCCCACTTTCTCATCGTTGATAAATACTCGAATGGGCACATTATCCATAAAGAAATGGATAAACACGGAATGTATTAACAATATATTAAATTGACTCTTCAAGTGAGATATTTGGAGAGTGTACAAACACTCATGCGTACTCTATATTTAATGAGTTAAATGAGCCTAAAAAATATAGGTTTTCACACTAACCGGAAGGTTTCAACCACTCCCTAGATAGTAGGATCTGAGACCTAATCTTAGAATCTCAATCTCCCTAGATAGTAGGATCTGAGACCTAATCTTAGAGTCTCAATCCTATCCTTAACTGTAACCTTCTCCATTAATTCTAACAGAATCTATTTTCATCCATCAAACAATCAATGGATAACTAAACTCTCATCAAGTGTTGTAATTAATAGATTAATTAGGCATCACAACAATAATTGTTAAAAATATATATACACTCAGAAAACTAGCTAGAGATTCCAAAGAAAGGAGTAGGAATGGAAATACATTCTCTTGAATAAACATTCCTCTTCACAACATATGGCTCTCCAGAAGTGTTTCCCAAAACCTAAAAGTTGAAGTTGTCATGTTGATCACCTTAGAAAACATCTACATCATCAAGCATATTGATTCATTGCAATTTCAAAACAATCAAGAACCTAAGAAATATAATACAAATGGCAAATGGAAATCACATAGAAAGCAATAATGGTGCCAATAGAGTCCCTAGGAATGAGCTTAATCTACACATTCACTTTTCCAAAGATACATGTGCTCTTCGAAGAAAATCCTATACTTGAAAATAGAATAACATCAATGAGACTTGGTATGAACAATGATAGAAGCACAAGCACAAGTAGAACAAGCTTACTTTTCACATTCATTTTTCCAAAGATGTATGTGCTCTTCGAAGGAAAAATCCTGCACTTGAAAACACAACAACATCAATGAGACTTTCTATGAACAGTGACAGAAGCACAAGCACAAGTAAAAGTAGAGAAGTTAGAAAGAAAATTAGAATAGTTAAATACCAGAGGTATTATCGAACTTGAGCTTCAACAACTCCCCTTTGTACATAACATGATCAATATCCCAACTGGGATAGAAGAACTCCTTGAAGCCTGCACATTGATAGCCCACTACTAGGATGCACAACATTACAATACTACTATGAACATGTGACTAGTGCATGATACACAAACCCTTTTGGAAACCTACCCACAATGACATCCTCAAGACTCAACTCATTTGTGTAGCAAAGTTTGAATGCATGAGAGCTCGGCCAGAGATAGAGAGAATCTATTAGGAATGGTAGCTCGATTGGCACTCTATTGAACCATGAAGGCGAAGAGAGAGACAAACTTCATTTGTGATTCAGGAACATGCGTGATTATCAATTATATTAATTGTCAAAAGGGCACATAGATCAGTCCGTGCTAGAACTTCAAAGTACACAACATTGGGTTTTGGAGCCCTAATGGGACAACATGTCAACTTCCTAGGAAAACCCAAAACCAAAGTCTACAACATAAGTTTTAACAAAAGTTTTGGAAAAATTTCATGTACGACCAAATATTCCAAAATCAACGACCATATATGTTAGTAATGATGCGTTTACAAAATTGAAGTAGTCAACATTCTTTTCACTTCGAGGAAAAATTTAGTATTACAAGTGAGGGAAGTTGCCAGTGACAAAAAATGAGGGTGAATGGGCAGAGTTTAAAATTGACACCTATATACACATTTTCCCCCTTTTTAGCCGTCACATACTAGTTATTTCAAAATAAACACGTCATTCTTAACTTACGAATAATTTAAAAAATTTTCATATAAGAAAATGACAAGTTTGATATATATATATATATATAAACAACTTCGTCTTTGTCTTACATAGAATCTGCATACATATTTTGTTGGAACTGGTTCCTCGTCATTATCATAAAGACTCTTAATGTAGAGGAACCCAAGGCAGATGGAATGTCGTCACAGAGAAAATAAGGACAAGCTCTCCATGACGACTTCAATGATGTCTAGCTTGGTGGAACCTAGGATGTATAAACTAGGAATGTTGAGGAAAGTGATGAAGAATACTTGGTATTTCTGGATTTAATGGTTGATTACGACTTGTAGACTATGGTCATTCAAAGCACAAAATGCTCAAAGACAAGTCTGATCTTGCATTTACCGTTAACTATTGTCCAGGAATAGTTCACTTTTGAGACATATATTTCCCAAATCTCTATTTTGTGCCTAAGTATGGATCTCCTCATAATTATAACGATCATTTTGTGTTGAATTTGCTTGGTTGATGTATCGAGGCAGGGCAGGGCATGGGTTGTTTCAAAGGCCCTAAGGAGAGAGTTGAGTCAGATATTGAAGAAGCTAATTTGAAATGTATAGTTTCATTCTCATTTCATATTCACATAATCCCCATTAAGATATGTGTGACTAGCCTGAAGATCACCAATCGAGGCATTGGGACTTCGTCGGATTCGAATCTTGGAAGAACCAAGGAGCCACATGGTTTTCTTCACCACTTGGCTCCTCTCCTTGTGAGAATAGATTTGGGGTCCTAGAGGCTAGATTTTGGGCTCTCTGACCGGTTTGGCTACCTCTTCCTTTACCACCTGACTCAAAAAGTGGGAATCGATCCCTTTCTCGCACATTAATGCCCCAACCATTTCAAAAAACAAATTTCACTTGTTGAGGTTCTCCTCTGAATTTTTCTAAATTAAGCTTTTCATGGATTTCCAACATTATTTCAATGTATTTGTCAGAAAAAATACTTTTCCAAAAAATTTCAATGTATTTCAGTGTATTTGTTAAAAAAAATTCCAACACGAATTAATCTTTAATAGAAAAGTCTAACAATTTTACAAGTTGGACTTTCTTTGACCATCATTATCACAATAATTCTACTATGTAATTTTTTTTTATCAAATCACCATAATATTTAGTGTTTTTTAATATTTTCTCATATATCTAGGCCATAACTATAATAACATATTTGTAGCGGAAAGAACACGTATAAATGAATAAGAAAATTAATGGAGCTTGTAAGTAAGAAAATTGGAGCTAAATACTCATGGATGCGTTATGCATAGATTGTAGGTGAACTCACCCTTTACAAACGTTATTACAATTGGTAGCTCATCAATAATTATAAATTTTTACTTTTGGATTCAATGCAACAAACAAACCCTGTAGATATATTAGATGTGGAAATATGTGAAATCTTTGAGAAGAAGGGCTAGGTATGTAGTTTGTCTTTGTTTTCAGATTTGTATACACTTAGAGATCTTTGTGGTCCTAACATGTGTATTTTGACAATTTATCTTTTGGCAAAACTATCCAAGATTTAGTCTTTTTACATGTTAATATTGAATGTGCCTTTTGAACATTTACATAGTTCATGTAGATTATGTTTAAAACTTATTTTATTGACATTGTATTTCAATTTTTGTTAAATTAAATTTTATTATCTAATTTAAATGTAATAATATATACTCCATTATTTTCATTTAAAAACGATATAAATTACAGAAATTTTATATATATATCCATTATTTTCATGTAAAAGCAATATAAATTACAGAAATTAAATAAAATTGATAAAAATAAATATTAAAATCTATAAAACCACCCTAAAAAAATTCCCATAATAAAGGGACCCGTCAAATTTAACTCCTGCTGACTCACACTTCGATACAAATTTACTCTTGCTGACTCACACTTCGATACAAATTTCCCTGGTGCTGTACAGTTTTTACGTACGGAGTAGGTAAAGCTTTTTCATCTTTTCGATTCTTTATGTTTATACATTTTCAAATCTGGTTGGTTCAACAATTCTGGGATATTTTTTCTTCTCAGATCTGGAATTAATAGGCATATGGAAAGGAAAAGTGTCGGAAAATCATTGGAAATTTTAATTTTATATTAGAAAGAATTCCAAAGTAAAGGAGGTAAAAATAGATTCGTGTGAGTCAATAATCTTTTGATTTTGCCAAGAAATTTGAGGGCGATGGACACTTATAAAGCAAATTCCTTTTCTACGCGTTTGGTTGGATCTGCTCACTTTTTAAATGTATATGTATGTGATGTGGTTGATTGGAGAGTTTTGTTGTAACGTACTCCATGCACCAGTTTCTTCCCTTTTCTTTGTATGCGTGTCAAAGTTGCAGAGCGTACAGTATAATTCCGTGTGGAACCCGGCATAAGTGAAAATTTTGTCCAATTTATGTGTCGTCGACGTAGAAAGATTGTAGGGTTCCAAAATTGAAATAGTCAATGGTCCTTTAATTTTGAGAATAAATTTATGCAATTTATGTGTCGCCGACGCAGAAAAATTGAAGGGTTCCAAAAATTGAAATAGTTAATGGTAATTTGATTTTGACAATAATTTGAGAAGATTTTAAGAATAATTTGAGAAGAAATTGAGGGCCACAATTTTACCTTTTTTTTTTTCACTCGAATTTTTTTAGCAGAACCCCTTGGTGGCTTGCTCTTTTTGGGACTCTATTTTTTTATTTGGAGCTGAAAACAATTTTATAAATTCATCAAGAACTCCTCTTGCGTGCCAATTTTATTTTTTATTTTTACCTATAGGTAAACTATGGTGATGCCTCTTTCTCCTTCTTCTCGCTATGAGCCCCTCTTATAACTGAATCAAAAACCCTCTTAAATTGGAGCAATCTCTTATTTGGTTCGACCCTCCATTCTTTCTTGTTTCCTTGAACTCCTTTAAGAAAAGGGACAATCTCATATTATACATATATAGTTTTGTGGGTCCCGTTTGGTAGGTCGAGAGTTGGGGTTGCCCTACCTTTGCACGTTGTCAAACGAAACAGGTTTTGACCTCTGATTAGTTGGGGATGGGTTTGTATTTCATATTCTGGGGATGGGTTTGTATTTCATATTCTCTCCTCGCAGCCCAACTTCGCCTCAATCCTGATCACTTTGAATGGTCGGGTCAACTCTGTCTTACCGCTCGGTGATCGATGCACATAGGCTTGACCTATTATGGAGGCCCTACTACCCAAAATGGGTTTCGTCCAAGTCTTTTACCCACGACTCTTGACTCCTTTCTTGTTTCTGTATTCTTATAGGGATATCAGTGATAACTTGACACTTTAGAGCTTGAATTCAAAACACCCTTACAATGATGCCTAACTCCAAGGGCCTGGACTCTTTCTTCTCCACAAAGTCGATGCTAGACTCCCAAAACACAATCAAAGCCTCATCTTCACGGTTTTAAAATGGTTATGGCATAAACACAACGAGAGCCTGCAAACGCATATGATCGTAAGGCACAAACCTTTTGAGTTTACTGGATTATCTTTCATTTAATACAAAGTCGAACGACAATGCATGAATGCACAGTCCTTGAAATCCCTTTCACAATACACAACGCTGAGATAATTCAGTCCTCTCTTACTAAGTTCCAAACTAATCAACTTGAAATTTACATAGAGTCTATGCAGAGGAATCATGCACAAATACACATAGGGGACTAAAAAGAACTCAATTTAATTATTAATACAGGAATATGTACAGAGAGATTTTTGGACCTCCTGTCCAAAACCTTATTTCCAAATGCATTAGCGAGCTTCACTCCTTTCCTACACATGACTTTATATACATCAACACAACCCAGAAAATATCTAAATAGACAAAGAAAAAATTGGACATCTATCCAATAAACCAAAACCACCCAACAACTAAATTAGACACTTGTCAGAATTTACGAGGCCCACTTGGCCCAAATATCAACTACTCAAAAATATCCTAACAATCTAGATTCCTTTAGAATAAGGACAGTTGTCACTGCAATAAAATCCCTTTAATTATAATTTATACAAATAAGTTGGCGAAAATAAAAAACTTACATCTAGAATTAATAGGATCCCCTTGAGATCTCACATAAAGTAAAATTTCCTAGTTTGATGCTCCTGCATCAAACTCCCTAGGTCGAAAAAGTTTGACCTCCTAGTGAAATATCTTCAAAAAATCTCCAGGGTCCCAAAAAAGTGTTGTTGTTGCCTACATATCTGGTCATGTTGTTGCTCTAGCCCCAACTTCAGTCTACCAGGACCCCACACTTGATTATGAAATGTGTCACTTGTTTTTCTAAGACAATCTTGTGCAGTCAACTTGTTCCTAGCGGTCCTCTTCCTTTCTCGATCACATATTCTACTTTGCAATCGACTTACCTTTTCCATGTTGATATAGCTCCATGTAGTCAGCTAAGTGTTGAAACTGATCATTCTTTCCTTGTCATTGTACCATAACTTAGGCACTTCTTTTATCAACATCATTAGTTTCTCAATGGTGGCGATCTCGAGGAGGGACACGTAGCTATGACCATTTAATTCTTTCGGTTTTGAATTAAATTTAGTGGTAGGGTTTTGGTAGATGACTTTATTGTGGTTTATTGCATGTTGTCTGCTCTCTGTACTGGCCTCAGGCTTGCAACCATGGGTTATCACTTTCGTCAAGGGTATTTGCAATTCATTTCTTCTTTGCTATGGTTTGGCTCTGTGGGTGCTCGGTGATTTCACCTGGTTCTTGCGATGGTTGGTAAGTATCATGCCTTTCTCGTCTCGTATGGTGGTTTGTTGTGCTTCACTGGTTCTCTGTGGTTTGTTGGTGTTGTGGCTCTGCTCGCTCTCTGTGGTGATTAACTGCTCTGGGTTTTGGAGGGTTTCAGATCATTTTCCACCCGCAAGTCTATTTGTCTCTGTCATTTGGCTCAAGTTTTGTTTCTGCTCTGTTTGTGTTGATTTGTATGTTTGATGTTGGGTCTGGTGATGGTTCAGTTCTGCAAACACAGGTCCCTGCCTAGCTGTTGCACGGGACGGCTCGGCGAACTCGCTCTCAGTTAATATTCTCGTTCCAATTTTAATTTCACCCTTCGTCTTTGAGGTTCTAACACTCTGGCTCCTTGGTGAGCAGGTAGAACGCATTCATGGCACCTCTGTTGGTAGAAACCCTCTGTTGTGGGTCTCGACTCTCGTCCTCTGTCGCAGAATCGATCCACCTCCAGGTAAACCCTCACTCCTCTTTCGGTTTTCTATTCATTGTTGTTTTGGTATTGTGGCCCTAACTAATTGCTGCCTTGCTCCTTGGGACTGTTTGCGAGCTTAGGGAAAACCCGGGTAGGATCTTTCCATGGCTGTAGAGGTTTCTTGCTTTCTTTGTTGCTTGTCCTGTCTGTAATTTCTCTGTCGCTTGCTCTGTCTGTAATCGGTTATACCCTTGGGGTTTTGGTTCCTTCATGTATGTATGTGGTTTCCGAGGTGTTCATGCCCTCGCTGTTTGATTAGGGTCTAGCTTGTGGTTTTGAAAAGTGTGCAACAAGAAATTCTTATTGAGAGTGCAACAAGATGATGGAGCTTAGTGGAAAGGAGTCGCCTTCACTAAGTGGTCCTGTAGGCAAGTTTTGGCGCAAAGTCTATTTTTAGACATATGGATCATGGTCTATGAGTTGCAGGATGTTGTTTATGGATGATTGGTCATGTTGGGAAAAATAGATGGACTTCTATTTTTTGGATCATAGCGATGTGATCAGAGTCTATTTTTAGACTGTCAGGTAAAATAGAAACAGTCAAATATTATTAGCCCTTAGTAATATTTGGACTCTAAACTTTATCTTATTCTCTTGGAGCACTTCAGTTGGAGCTACAGATGTGGCACATGCAACTACCTAAAGGAATCACGTGGTTACCTATGGGTTGACTGAGCTA
>APFE030055143.1:0-38866 GCA_000404065.3 Pinus taeda | reverse complement strand
CAGGGGTTCTTTCATCACAGCCATCGAAGAAGAACGTTGGCTGTGTGAAGCAGTGGGGGTGTTTTGCAATCATTGTTCTAACTTATCTCTACTCCTACAAGGCATGAAATAGATTGAACTGCAACTAACTATCTTGCGAAATTGAAATGAAAGCAGGAAAGGACTAATCTATTTTGCTCAAATGAAATTCTAAGCTACGCTTGCGAAATTGAAACACTAATCTACGCTTGCAGAATTGAAATGCGGAATTGAAAGGCTATTCTAGGAAAGCAGGAAATGCTAATCTATGAAAGCAGGAAATACTAATCTAGGAAAGCAAGAAAGGCTAATCTACTTTTGCATGAATGAAATTGCATAATGGAAATGAAATAAACTACTTAGAAGAAGGTTGTAGTAGAAAATAGAAGAATAGCAACAATCACCAATACTCTGCCGCTTCCCCGGCAACGGCGCCAAAAAGATGGTGAGCCCCAGTATTGTAGCAATAATGCTACAACTCCTGGGGCTTCCTGTCTCTTAATTTTATCAACCCGGTAGTTCGTACAAACTTGGAAGCAGCGGTGCTATATGCACAAGTACTAGCTCTTGTCGCAACTGTCACTTGGTCAGCTGGCACAAGTCCGCTAGGGCTTAAGCCAACTTCTATGGCTTACAGAAGAAGCTTTATCAATGATGGACGAAAGCTAGCTCAGAGAAGACTAATCTACTTGACAACAATGAACTGAAAGCAAATTAAAGCATGTAAACCTAGGAAACCCTAATTTAACTAGTCTAGCCTCTATAATGCAAATGACGTGAAGGCAACTTCTACCAATGCTGCTACTATCTCTAATAAGTGAAAATGCATGGATCTAAACTGCTTACATCATAAAAGACATGTTTTTGTATTTTTCCTTTAAGTGGGTGGAATGATTATGATTGTGTGCTAATTGGGATTTGGTTGTGCAGATGGGATCGAGAAGGAAGGAAGGCGTGGAACAGGTTGGGGAGGCTAGGTGAGGTCCCTATGGACCCTTAGCATCCATCCATAGAGGTTCTCCACGTTCAGAAGCTCGGCAACCGAGTGAATGGCCTCCTACAGGATGTCTGCAGGGGATCCTACAGGAAACTCAAGGGTTACTACAGGATAGTCCTGTAGGTCTTCTACAGGATGTTCTGTGCAATTCTACAGGATGCTTGGCCGTGAAGGTTTGATGTGATGGAGGAGTGATGGAATGGTATGAAGAGATAGGCTTGCATGCATGATCAAGATGGAGGAAATGGTAATGGAACAAGAGAGAGGAGTGTGAGTGGAACAAATGATTATGACTGTCACCAAACCGAAAATGCATCAATCCTAAATTACTTATTCCATGAATTCAAATAACAGATTTTATTATGAGAATGCAGCAAAGACACATAGATACAAACAAGGGAGGTACTGGGCGCTTGAGATGGGCCCAACCCCAAGAACTACAGCCTCCCAAGAGAGATTTAGAGCTGGTGCAAAGCTGGATCCATTTTTATTAACCAAGAATGAACAATTACATCAAAACTGTCCACAAGGAGAGCTTGAGAAAGAGCTGAAAGCAAAACTAATCCATGGCCTACAAATCGAATTACAAGCTAGCTAACTAATGGCTAAAACAAAATGACTAACTAACAGCTAAAAATGACTATCAAATGGCTAACAACTAGCTGCCTACTAGCTCCTTACTAGCTCCCTACTAGCTAACCAAAATGAGGCCATAAGCTCTCTTATTTATACAATTTCGAAGACCCAACAGTCCTCCTAAAAGTTAGGGACTCGGCTGCCCAAGACTTGTAGTTAACAGCAGTCCAACTTGACTTTCTTGGCTGCCCTTGACTTGGAGTTAACAGCAGTCCAACTTGACTTGCTTGGCTGCCCTTGACTTGTAGTTAATCAGCAGTCCAACTTGACTTGCTTGGCTGCCCTTGTGCTCATTGATTCGGTGGCCTTTGAACTCTGAGCTGATGGTGGAGAATTCGAGGTAAGGACCCATAAATGAGGGGGACACCTTCCTACAAATCCTCTAGCTTGTTCTCCCACGAATTTGGTTGCCAAGTGCTCATTAAGACCTTCAATTTTGTCTCCAAGTTGACCAACAAGGCTACACAAAGCACCCATTAGACTTGTTGGCATAATGACTAACCAAATTCACTCTATTAACATAAAAATAATCAAAAACATGCAATAAACAAATGAGAATGGTGGACTAAGCCAAATTAGGAAGTTGAATGAGCCCAAATAATTGTACATTTTTGGGGCTCATCATATTTTATGACAGTTTTATGTAATCTTGCTATTTTTTAATCATGAAGATGGGATCCTTTTTGAGCTAGCACTGACTTACCTCAGAGGGTTGAAGCTCTTGGGTTAGGGCCCAATCCAAGAAACCAAGCTCCTCTTTACTTGTAATTGTATGATTTATTTTAGATTGTAGATTAGTTTGTTGTTAGATGTATTTCTCTTATGAATAAGAATAGGTTTCTTTTGATGGTTTAGTAGTTTTCTTCCATTTGTGATTTCCTGTAGAAGGTTAAGAAGTTATTAAAGAAGATTCAAAAGGCTAGCAGCAGTTCCTTGGCCTCTCTTCCTCCGTTTGGGACCATGATTTGAGGCAAAGACTCTCTTGCTGCCCCAAAAACATAGATTTTCCTCATTCCTAGGACTTCTAGTGTTTGCAGCTCTCTAGTAGGTTGATAATTCAGTTTTTCTTTGCTTTAGATCTCCTTTATCATGTTCACTTCCTGATTCACTATAGTTCTTTTTCATGCTTTCCTTTCTTACAACATTTCTCAACATTTCCTTCTATACACAATAGCTTAGGCCATTTCAATGCAAAACCCTGTTTTTCCTAGGATGCACTCATTTCATTTGTTGCTTGATTTTCTTGGTTGACTGTCAATTTCTATGCAGCATATCTCTTCCAACAGTAGACCAGCTTACCAGCAATCACACCCTCTATCTGATCCATGCCCTACAAGTCCCCCAAACCTCACCTTAATTCTGTGCTAGTTTCCTTCATTTTTCATAGAACTTCTTCCTCTCTCCTTGAGCAAACCCAATCATCTTTCTCTCTCCTGGTGATTCATGGTAGAACATAGGAACCTTAACACCTCATTCTAACCTTCATCCACCTTTTCCACCCACTTTCACATCCTCAAAACAACAGAAATTGCTCTTTGCGTCCTCTTGTAGGCCTCCTGTAGTTTCCCTGTTTTCCTCCTATAGTTTTCCTGTGTCCTCCTATATTTTTTCCTGAAGGCTTCCTTTTGAAGGCCAAGTGTGGGAAAAGCCTCTAGAAGGACACCTAATACCTCCTAGGATCCATCCACACCATCCTATCTCCTCCCAAGCTCCAAAACCACCCTCCAACGCCACCTGTTTGCTGCCACACTCACACATAATAAATTAGATGGATGTTAAATTCACATAAAAATCCCAAAAATATGTTTTTTTGCTTATTTACTTCAATAAATAGCATGGTTAGATGTTGTTTACTTCCTTGAGTAGGTAATGGCATTTATTTCATGGTTTTCATAGTGTTTTTGGCAAAAGTAGAGTTAGCTTGCTAATTAGGGTTTACTAGGCTTTGCTTTGCATTCCAATCTTTCTCGTTTCTGTAGTTAGAATAGCATCTGTAGAGTAACCTTTCTCTCATTTCATCATAGATAGAGCTTCTTCTAAAATCTATAGAAGTTGGCTTGAGCTCCTAGGTATCTCACACCAACTGACCAAGTGACAACCTACAGTGAGAACTAGTACTTGTACATACAACACTGACGCTTCCATGTTTTTTACGAACTACTGGGTTGATAAAAGTAAAGTTGGTAGCCCAAGAGTTGCAGCATTCTTGCTGCAATAATGGTGCTCACCAGGAATATTTGAGGGTTTTAAATTTCAATATATATATTTTGATATATAAACCATATTAAGGAAACAAGTGAATGAGTTGCAGAATTCAAAACATAGGGATAAACGAAGGATAAAAAAAGAGAGAAAATTCTGTTAAGCAACAAGAAATAGGAGAAGCATATAAATTCTTAAATCTCCAAGTCTGAGTATTTTGTTAAAAAGGTGATTTTGGTTTATAGTTTAAAGGTGGCCAATATTATAAAATTTCCTTTAATCACTCTTTTCTCATGGGTAGGGTCATATGGTATAGGACATTGGCTAATATAAATTACTTAATTGTTTGGAGCAATCATCCACAAGGATAAATTACCTATTTCTAGCTTGAGCTCCCTTCACACGTACCAATTCATAGGATTTCCCAGTATATCAACTCTTACAACTATCTGAATATAGGGTTGACTGGGGTTTTCTTTTGTGGAAAAGTGATTATGGTTTTCTCAGATTGAATGGACTCCATTCCTTCCTGTGGTGGAATCCCAATCTGCATTGGTAAGCATTTCTATCGTTTTTTCAAATTCTTTTCTATTTAAAAGAGGTTGGGAATATTTGAATGTTTCAATATAAAAAATTTGATATATCAGCTATATTAATGAAACAAGGGAATGGACTGCAGAATGAAAAACATAGAGATTGAATAGAGGATAAGAAAATAGATAAAATAGCATTAAGCACCAAGAAAAAGGAGAAGCACATAGCTTCATAAACCTCCAAGCTTAAGTATTTTGTTAAGAAGGCGGCCTTGGGCTATAGTTTAAAGGTGGTCTATATTATAAAATTTCCTTTAACCACTCTTTTTTCAAAGGTAGGATAATCTAATATAGGAAATTGACTAATATAAATTAGTTAATTATTTGGACCTAGGATCCACAAGGATAAAATTAACTTTTGTTGGCTCTATCTTCCTTCACACAGTCCAATTCCTAGGATTTCCTAATCTATAAACTCAGTTATCACTATGTGATTTTGAATATTGGCAAGAGAAACTCACAAAAGATACATCAAACTGCTTAGGAGCCTAGGATCTAGACCTTCTAGACTCAGAGAGGGCTCTCTCTGTATTTTTAGGATTTAACTTTATTTTTAGTGTTCTAATGTGATAGGCTAGATATAAAAATGAAAGAGATTTATTCCTTGATTTCTTGGTTGTTTGTTTTTTTGGTTGGCTTAGATCATATTTGAATGCTTTCTTTTGGGCTATGGAGTCAAAGGCTGGGTGGTAACATCAATTTTCCAAAGTATTTACAAGGCAAGCTAATTGTTTTTACTGGATCTAAAAGCAGAATGAGAAATGAGATGACAAAAAAGTGATACCAGTAATGATTAAAAACCAGTTAAGTATTTCTTAATCATACATTGGAGGAAAATGTTTAGATTGTAAAACACATATAGAAATAAGGTGCTCCAATAGAATATCTTAATCTAGAATTTATGCTTTACAATAAGATTTAATGATGCATAAATGAATAAAATAGAGATACATTCAGCATAGAATGAAAGACATCACCAGGTTAAAATAGATCAAGTATCTTACAAACAATCATTTTTATTGATTCTCCAGCGCAAAATTACAATGATCGAAAAAGAAAAGATAGTTCGAATGGCTTGGGTCCAACGCCTAATACTTTGAAATGCATGAAGTATTTAACTCAAAACCTACAACGATTGCCTTATACACGTGGAAATATTTTATTAATTACAACAAAAGAAAATGGACTAGTGTAACCATGAAGTGGCCATGATAAGAAAACTGGGACATCTGGTCCTCTTTTTTAGGGATGATGTTGTTGAGAAATAAATATCGTTATAGTGGCTCTACTGACATGGTTGGTGTTGTCTCAGATCTACACTATCACTTTAATCATCCTTGTCCTACTCTTCTTGATAGTCACACAGGTCACTCAACTCTTCTTCATCTAGAATCTTGATCTTAATTAACGTCCTGTATATCTCATCAGCTTCAGTGTATTTTCAAAAGTTGGTTTGACTACAAAAATATGCTTCAGTTCATGTTCAATGTAAATTTGATTGTTGATAGCTTCTAGCATGTTGCCTTTGATATTGGAAATATTTGCTGCATCCTTGGCTATTCCTTGGAGTTTCTCTACATAGTCTTATTTGGCCATGAGTTTGTCATTGATAACAAATAGAGAAGGGAGACCTTTCTGGGTTAAAGGCTCAATTTTGTTAAAAAAGCCTATTCACTGTTAACTCCAAATTCTAACATTTTTCTTCTAGTTGTACATTCAAGCTCTTCTTACTCAGCACCTTCTTCACCTGAAGTATAGTCTCTACCTTGTCTACTACTCCCAACTCTTATAGCTCAGACCTATTCCTTGAATTGATAAATCTAATTATTCTGTGGGTTGTTGCTGGCATGCCTCCCAGCTCTAGATTTGTAGCTGAAATAACTTATTTAGCCTTCTCAACTAACTTCTTCTGTTCAAAGATAATTTGGATGCTAGGCCAAATTTAATTCACACCATTGATGATTTTATTCCAAATAATCTCCTTAACTCTTTCTAGAGTGTTCCCAAGAGATGAATCTTTCTCTGATTTGTGCAGCTTTTCAATCAAGATCTTTTCCCTTTGTATCTCCACCAAATGATGAATTTCGGTCCTTTTCATTTCATCCTACACCACATTAACTTAATTTTCTAGCCTCTTAATCTCCCTAGTCTAAAGATTTATTCCTTCCATAGATCTGGCTAGCTCTTCTGTGCTACTTCCTATCCATGTAGCATGAATTGCTGGAGTGGTTATAGGATGTGTTGTGAGAGGAAGAGCCTCCATTGTAGTGTTGGCCATATGTGCTGCATTTTCCTTCTCTTGTACCATTTTCTCCATTCTGCTTCCATTTGTTTGATTTGGAGAGACTTCTCTATTATTAACTTCATCATCTCGGCATTTTGCTTCTTTTTTTCCTCTACCTCCTTGGTCAATGGATCGTGTGTTGTGGGGATCTTAAGTTGCTTCTTCAAAGCTGCTATATCCATCTCCTTTTTCTTGATTATTGCTTCTACTACTTTCACATGTAAAGGATCATACCCAATTCTTACTACCAATTCTTCCAAAGATTTAATTCTATTGTCCTTTGATTGTGATGAAATCCTTTCCAGATTTAGCTGAGATTGAAAATTTGATAGGGCCACATGCATTTTAAACAAGTTCATAGAAGTACTAGTTAGAGTAGATGAAATCATTTCACCTGTTTTATTTTCCATTTCCAGCTGATCAATTGGATGAAAACTTCTGGCATCGAACTCAAAATAAGTTTGTTTGTAATCTACTAGAGTTTTAGGCTCTGTTGTCTGTGCTTCCAAGAATGCCATATGCATTTTTCCTTTTTCTAAATCAAATTCTGAAAGAAGCTTGCCTTAAGAAGTGGCACTCTCTTTCCAAAATTGATCATAAGTGCTCTTTTTCAATATCTCATTCCTGATTTTAATCTCCCTGAAAGTATCAAAGATTGTCTCCTCTTTTTCTCCAATCACATTTGTAGATGAGGAAACTTATTATTTTTTTTTGTGAAATCAATTGAATATTGAAATATATGAACAATTTGAAATCTGCAAATTGTGAAATACTCAATCACCTTGAGATCCTATAAATTATAGGACCCTAACAGTGGCTTTTGTCAAATGAATTGGTTATCACTCAAGTTGTCCCTAAGCTCCTGAAGGGATACGGCCGAGGTAACCACAAACCAATCTTTGGATTGCACGTTCTAGCCCACCTGCAATCAGAGAGGGCTCTCTCTTAACGTTTAGCTTTGATTGATGATGATTTTAGGCTAGCTATTGGGTTCAGTGGATTTTGTTTTTGGGTGGAAGGAAGGATTGGGTGGAGGGGAGATGTCTTCAAGAAAAGAGGCAAGGCATAGTAAGATAAATTTCAAACCATTGGGCATGGAGTCGTGGAGTGCAACGGAGGGTGCGTTTTCTTGGTCACAAGAGAAAGGTGGAGCAAGGTAGCTGCTCATGAAACAATATCCAAGATGAATAGAGATGTGTTGAGAGCTAAGGAATTAGAGGCAACAAAGAATCTCTCAATCGGTTTAGCGAAGGGAACATGAAAGAACCATACTTAAGAGCAGCTAAGAATTCTTAAATAACAGTCATTCATAGGTGAGTTAGAGTAAATATGAGCCATGAGGAATTCATATTTATGACTAAATCAAGAGGAAAAAATTTAAAAGGCACACAAACTGAGCATAGAGTGCATCAAAGCAAATTCTAAACCAAACTTTTGTTCTGGGACTTGAGCTTATGTGAAATTAGAAAATTACAGAGGTGAGAAAAACTTATTGTTTCATATAACAACACGAGAATTCCATCGTTCACTCTTCAGAACCATTAGCAATGCATCCAACCGTTTATCCTCCAAGCTTTCAGAAATCTTTGATTATATCAACTATCAGGTATATAGTGTGAGTCTTAGCTCAAGAAAAACATTAGCCAACAAATATCGACCAACCAAACCCCCCAACCCCTAGTTACATTGTTTCGGGTCCTCTTTATAGATAAAATATCCTGGATTTTTTATTACAACCAACCTTAATAGGTCTGCGGGAAAAATTGTTTTAAACCTAAACCTGTGATGGAATTAAATGCAAGTAAACATCCCTTGAGCTGCACTTGAGGCAGCTGAATCAAAACGAGTTAATATGGTGTCTTTGACAACCTGGTGTAGTGCTTCTGTCGTAACTGTGTTTTGAGTTTTGGTCCTTTGATCTCATGTGAGTTTTAATGTGCAGTCATTGTGATGATGAGCGCTGAGTGGTTCCTTAACTGCTTCTTGACTTTTGAGGATTTCTTTTAATGTTCTATTCACCTCGAGCCCTAAGAGGATCTTCTCTGATACACTTCGCAACAACACTAATAATCTTTGACGTGGATTTTGGCTCCGCATTTTCTCTGATACTCATTAGTGCCTGAATCGGGTCTTGCTCTGTCTTCTGCTACGATCCAAACTGCAAAATCGGGCCTTTTCAGCCCTTTTCGGTGCAAAATTGGCCGAGGAATCAAAAGATTCCCTAAAGATTCTCCAATATGGCCTATTTCTCGTAGCGATGCGCGATTAGTGATAGGTGCTAATCGCGCATTGAAAACTACCTCAAAATTTGAATCCGGGCCTCCTAAGATGCTTTTTCACAATTGCGCTCCTTTATTTGGTGGGTGACATCAGCATGACATCAGCAGCAGCTCCTGGTACGGTGGATGATGTCAGCGGGTGACGTGGCAGGATGACGTGGCAGGGTGTTGGATGTGCGGTGCTTTATGTATTTCTGCGATGCGATAGTAATAGCCCAAATGTTGCGAATTTGCGATGAATTGGTAGTGAAGTGAGTTTTCAATGATAAATCGTATTTTAAACAAAATACGTGAATAAATAGAGGCATGCGGCGAGGAAGTGCTTGCGAAGCGATACGCTCTCTTAATGTAGCGGCAATGTAACATCGGAGCAAAGGAAGTGGTATGTATTTCGGGCGCATGACCCTTGCGATCGCCGATCGCCGATTAGTGATATCACATCGGCTAATGGGGGAGGGGCGCATATATGTGGCCTATGGTATTTGCGATACACCGATAGCGAAATGTCATCGGTGGGACGTCCATCGGGAAGAAACAACAGCGAGCCATAACACCCTTGCGACCTCCGATTGCGGTAATCGCGTCGGAGGGGGTCCAACAGGATCAGAAGAATGTTAAGGCAATCGGCAAGGGTTGTTTGTGATCAAAGGAGGGGAATATATGGTTTTGAAGATTATTTGCGGCCTCGGAAGGGATCTGATAACGTAAAGAGAGAAAATTACATGCTTTGGAAGCAGTCCACTGTATTGGAAGATGGTTTTGGAGGGGGAAGATGAGGGTTCTTGCTATGTTTCAGACAAACTTAGCAATTCCCAAGTGTACTTATGGTTATTTTTCAACCAAAGGGAGGGGATAAATATATATGGGAGTTATTAACATAGTTAAAAATAGGGGATATGGAGATAGATAGGGAGCTATATAGTAAGGTTAGTGGTTAATATGACCAGTGATAAGAAAGCGCTAAGTATGTGAATCTTAGGCTTTTTAAAGGAAGCAATGATCCGTAAAGGGATTATGAATATTGCTTGAGTAGAGCAGATCTTTACCAGGGTGAATTATTATGAAAATGATGAAAGGGAGAGTTATCAAGCAGATCTTGACCTCTCTAGGGGGAGTTATTAAATGATTTAGTGGAGAGAAGAAGGGGAAGTTAGACATGCCTCTCCTGAAGTCCTTTAAAATGGGAACTGCCTTGCCATACTGATTGAATGGATATAACATTTGAAAGCACAAAACTGATCACAATCAATGATTCTGCAACCACAAAGCTACCTACCCAGCCTACTTACCTAACATTTTTTCTTCTTTTTGGTTTGGGTGCACTTAGACTTGCAGACCCAACTTTTCAATTTTTCCTTTTCTGTCCTCCTATCTACAAACTACCCTTATTTCTTCTAAGGGCCCAGATTAAACAGTTGGGCTCCTTTGGTTCTCTACCTGTCTAAGAATCTACCAAGATTAAACTGTTTGGACAGATATTCATTATTTATATTCTAAAGCAGGAAATTGAAACCTAGGGAGACCAAGATTAAGCTGTTTGGACCTCCCTTTAGCATGAAAAGTCTACAAAATGGAATAATTCTTCAAAATTGGAATGCCGAAGTTGAAATTTGACTAGCATTCTTTCATGGCCTCTTTCTTTGGTGTATGCGAGCAAATATGGAGCATTGCAGCATGCAAAGTATGACATATTTGGCCTGTAAAAACGTCAATCCTGAAATATGAGTAACCTAGTGCAGCAGGAGGCTAATAGTGGCTCCACTTGGGGATGGCTTCTCCTTGTGAAAAGCCAAGAAAAGCAGGTCAGATTTCCTTGATCTTCTATTGTTGTTGTGCATTGAAAACTTCTTAGTGCTGACTGTTTGGATTAATTTGAACTTTTGTATCGAAAACACCACTTTCTTCCACCTGATTTGTTAGTGAACTGTCAAGCATCACCTGCTTTCTTCTATGTGTTTTAGTATCTGGAATGTTGCAAAAATAAACTAAAGTGCTGATATATACAAGCATTTATGTACAGACAATAACACCGCCTATTCTTCTCGATCAAAAGGGGTCATGGTAATGTTTTAACATTCGGCCATTCACAGGGCCTTCTTCAGCTGCGTTTCCATCTAGCATTTTGAGGAAATATGTGTTATTGCCTTGCACTGCGCTAATAGTGTATGGTCCTTTCCACAAAAAATCGAATTTTGCATGTTTTCCCTTGTCCTCTCTTCGTGAATCCCACATCAGAACTTTGTTGCCAACCCAGAAATCCTCTGCCTTAGCTTTCTTATCAAACATCCTTTTGAGTTTCTCTTGCAACATCTGAGCTCTATCATACACTTGCTCTCTGGTTTGTTGAAGGTGAATGGTCTGATTAACTCTTCTCTGTATGTGATTTGGTTCAGCTTGAATCTCCTGCAACAGTTTGATAGTATGAATGCCCAAAGATGAAGGAAATTTGGCCTCCATGCCGTATACTAGCTCATAAGGGCTCATCCCAATGGATTTTTTGGTTGAAAGTCTGTCAGCCCATAGAGCATTTGTTAGCTTCCTATGCCAATTCTTTTTGTTTTCCTCTAGCAGTTTCTTTACGATGTTGATGAGGCTTTTGTTGGATGATTCGGCCAAGCCATTACCTTGAGGGTAGTACGCTATGGAGTGGCCCAAGGTAATGTGGAACTTATGGCAGAAGTTGATGATCTTTTTGGATTTGAAGGCCGCAACGTTGTCAGTGATGATTTTCTCAGGGCAGCCAAATCTGGAAAGGATATTGCTCTCAAGGAATTGGATAATGGTGGAGTCATTGGCTTGTCTACATGGGATGGCTTCGATCCACTTAGTGAAATAATCAGTGGCTGTTAAAATCCACTTGTGCTGGCCTGAGGAAGAGGGATGAATTTCTCCAATGAAGTCAATACCCCATTGTTGAAAGGGTTTCTTGGTTGAAATGGGCTTAAGGGGCAAAGGCAGCAATTTTCTTTTCCCTTCAAAAATTTCGCATTTGTGACATGAAACAACAAATTTCTTGACATCTGCAAATAAAGAGGGCCAATAATAACCAGCCCTTAAAATCTTGTCAGCAGTGGACTTCCAATATAAGTGTCCTCCACAGTCCCCTGCATGGAATTCTTTCATGATGTTGTTAGTTTCACTCATAGTCAAACAGTTAAGCAAGATACCTTCATGATTTCATCAAAACAAAGGAGCATCTATGACACAAAATTTTGATGATTTCATCCTTAAAAATCTTTTCTTGGTTCTGGACAATCCTGGGGGAGCGCACAGGTTTAACAATACAAAACAAATATCAGCATACCATGGAGATTGCAAAAAGGTTTCACTGATCTGTGGAGTCGCCAGCTCCGGTTCATTGTCCAGTTGATTAATGTCTAAGGCTTGGAAATTTGTTTCGGAAATTAGTTTGGCTAAACCTTTCCCTTTTATTAGCTTGGTGGTTTTTATCTCAATGTCATATTCAAGAATGCTGGCAATCCACTTGCCTTTTTTGCCTTCTAGTCCCTCTTGAGTTAATATATCTTTTACGACAGAGTTTGGGACATAGGTGATCACATGGGAGTATAAGATGTAAATTCTAAAGTCTTTGATGGCCTTAATCAGGGCGTAAGCTTGCTTTTCCATAATCTGATATTTCAAGGGTGCATCTCTTAAAGCTCGGCTGAAGAAAGTGATTGGCTTTTCATTCCCTTGATCATCCTTCTGCAAAAGGACATCGGCTATGGTATGCTCAGATGCAAAAGAAAAGATGATAAAATCTTTGTCGAATTGTGGACTGGTGAGGGTAGGTGTTTGAGTCAGGGCAGTTTTGATACTCTCAAAAGCCTGCTTGGTTTTGAGAGACCATTTTACCTTTGCATCTTTCTTTAACATATTGCTCAGTAGCCTTATTATCTCGGCTAGGTTTGGGATAAATCTCCTTAGGAAATTGATCTTTCCAAGGAACGCTTGCAGTTCTTTTATGTTTCTTGGATATGGGATTTGGATGATAGCTTGAATTCTTTCAGGATCAATTCTTATCCCATCTTTTGATATGATATGGCCTAGAAGCCTGCCTTCCTCAAGGGCAAACAAGGACTTTTTATGATTCAAGGAATGCCATATTTCCTGCATGTTATGAAAATTTTCCTCAAATGTTTAAGGTGCTCTTGGTCAGATTTGGAGAAAGGGGTTAGGTCATCAAGGTATACAACAAGGAAGTCATGTATCTCCTTGGAAAATGCAATATCCATTGCCCTTTGAAAGGTAGCACCAACGTTTTTCAGCCCAAAAGGCATTTTGACATATTTAAATTTTCCCCATGGTGTGGTAAAGGCTGTCTTATCTTGGTCATCCGGGTGAACAAGTATCTGATTAAAACCTGAAAATCCATCTAGTAAAGAAATTCTAGATGATCCCACTACTCTTTGTAGAATATGGTCCATTTTGGGCAAAGGGTAGTGGTCTTTTAAAGAGACCTGGTTTAAATTTCTTAAGTCTACACACAATCTTATTTCTCCTGATTTCTTCCTTGTGGGAACTAAGTTAGATACCCATTCAAAAGACCTGATGGGTGCAATGATACCTGCTTCAAACATTGTCTTTATTTATTTTTCAATGAGGGGAAGAAGCATGGGGTTGATTCTTCTAAGTTTCTGTTTGAATGGTTTTTGATTTTGTTTTAAGGGAATGGTATGCTGGATCACTGAGGTGTCATAGGACTTGAAGTCCTCATAACTCCAAGCAAATACATCTTGGAATTCTTTGAACAAATCCACATATTTTGGTTTTTGGTCAGGGGGTAGATTTTTGGACAATTTAATCATTTTGGGCTGTTCTACTGTCCCTATGTTGTGTTCTTCTATAGTAGCATTTAGAGGCTCCATTTTTGGCTTTTTGGGCACATCATTTTCATTGAACATGTCTTCCAATGGAGTGAGGCCAGCAGGTAGAAAATTACTCTTTAGATCAATAAACTAATCCTCTGCTTTGGTTGTTTCCTCTAAACACATTTGTTTCATCTGTTCTATGTTTGTGTTGTCAAAAATAGTTGGGTTAAGGATTTGTTTGGCTGTTGCAGCTGTTACAGCCTGCTGATTTTCTTCTGTTAGCTGTTGGGAATCGTTGATTGCATCCATGTCAATGTTTGTATTCGAAAATTCGCCCTCAAGAGTGAGGAAATTGTTAATCTGCGCATCATTTTGAAACACTTGCCAATCCTTAACATTGTTGGGGACCGAGGGTCTATGTTTTATCTCAGCAGTGAAATGGTGATTTGGTTCAAAGGGAAGCTTGCATGTGCTGGCAAAAGTTGCTAGGCTGTGAGCATGAATATTATGGTCTCTTGAAATTTTGGCAAGCATGGATTCATTGACAGACTTGAGTATTTCTGTGGCAGCAGTCCTGTAGACTCTCATTCTACTGTCATTAGTAACAAAGTTACCTTTCATCTGTTGTATAATCAAATCGGAGTCGCCTAGAATGGACACTTTTGCAGCTCCTAGGGCTTTGAGTAATTTAAGGCCTAAGAGTAGAGCCTCATACTCTGCCATGTTATTGGTACATCTGAAATTTAATCTATAGGCATGGCCTTCTGAATGCTTATCATGTGTATTGTGAATCCATACCCTTGCCCCTACTCCTAACTTGTTGACAGAACCATCAAACTCTAAATACCATGTGATTTCTTGTTTGAGGTTTGTATTAAGAGTTTCAGTTATTTGAGGATTGGGCAGACTTACAATTTCCGTTTCGTGACGTTCTTCTTGTTTGCTGGTTGCCTTGACTGTTGTGATAATTTCATGGGTATTGGAAACTGATTCCTCATTGATGCATGCTTCTTTCTCTAACGCTAAAGGCTTCTCATCAGTTGGGGGACTTGTGTCAACATTAAATAAAATAAAAGAATCCATATCAGAGTGGATCGAGTAAATTGGAAAACTTTGAGGCTTTTCCTCACTACTTACCATGTACTTCATCAGTGTTTCCATGTACAGTCTCTTTGGTTGCCCAAAGACATATATAGTGGCATAGGAGAGGTCAAGTTGAAGGGATCCTTGAAGTTTTGCTCCCCATGATCTTGATAGGAGCATGCCATACTTTGTGGGAATGTCAGCAACTACTATGTCCATTAGGATTGTCTTGTTGGGAAATTGGACTAGAGACACACACAGGTCTTTGATTAAGCCTAAACACTTGACTTGACTTGATTCAAAGGAGTATAGATCTTTATAGGGTCTTGTGACATCAAGGTTTAATTTTTCCATTACAGCTTTGGGCATAAGGTTATGTGAGGCACCTGAGTCAAACATAGCATTATGCAAGATTTTTTCATGTATGTGTAGACTGACATAAAAGGGTGGGACAGGTCCATATGTTGATTTTCCATTAACTTCTGGACCAAAAAACAGCTCAGGGGTATCATCTAAAACATTTACATCACCCTTGACCTCTGGTAGTTGAAGTGACCTTTGAACTTGTTGCCTATATACATCATGTTTGGCAAGTTTTGAGAGGGGAATGGATATCTTGAGCTTTCCAATTTCTGCTTCTAAGTTAAATGGTTTATCCAATGGAATTCTTGCATTAGCAGTAACAGTTTTTTCCTTATTGAATGTGTTTTCAGTGTTTTCTTTTTGAATGCCAGCGTTATGGTGAATGACAGTTTGTGGTATTTCTGTTTTGGGAAGATTTTTTGGAGTGTCGTTCAGATTTTCCTTTGAGGGAGAGGGAGATAGAGGTTGATCGATAGGAGGCTGAATGTTTGATATATCCTCTACTATTATCTGATGCGGGTTTGGGGTAGCAATGTCAGCCAGTTCTGTAATGACAACATTGTTTTTGATTTTATTAGGCTTTGTTCTATCCTTTGTTCTGCTAGGTGCAGGGACATCAACGGTCCTTGTCCTCAACTTATATTGTTTGTGCACCACGTACACAACAGAATCATAACCTTGTTTGAAATCAAAAGACTCTCCGGACTTGGTCTGAAATTGTTTTACGTCAGGGTAGTATTGGTCCTCTTCAGTGAGAAAGATTTTCTGTTCGTTTTTCGAATCTATCAGGTTCATCTGAGCCTCATCTATGGGCTCACTGGATGTGGATGCCTCCGCATAGTTTTCTTGGAAAGGAGGCCTAATATCATGGTCGGGCCTGACCCTTCCAGCGTTTGTGGTCTAATTTTTCCTGAAGTTGGGGTTCCTTATCGTGTTGGTCTGTTGTGCTTCCCATGATGATTTTCTCTCAACGCTCTCTACTCTGTCTCCTAACCTATGCATTCCATTAATGATAACATCTAATTTTTTATCTAAAGTTGAGGGTTCTTCCTTGAAGGTGGTTTTTCTCTTAGTTCTGGCTCTATTTGTTTTGGCAATCAGATTTTCCTCCAACTAACAGCAACATCTTTCATCTCCGCGAGGCTTTGAGGGGCTCTTTCCCTTAACTGATATTCCATTTCAGCATCGAAACCATCAGGGAATTTGTACAAAGCAAGATCAGGTGGTGGTCTTAAATTTTGTGGTATTGCATTGTAAACATTATTAAACCTCGCGCAATAGTCCAAGACAGCCTCTTGAGGTCCTGTTTTGATAGTATCATACTCAGATTATATGTGTAAGGGGTCTTTATTTTTCTCCCATCTATTGATAAATGTCTGGTATAAGGCTTCAGGGTTTAGTATGGAGTTGGGTGTAAGCGCTCTAAACTAGGTTCTGACATCACCTGTCAAACTTTGGACAAAAATCTTCATCCTAACACTGTCGTCATCAATCTCATAACTCTCAAAGTAATCCTGCATTTTCTTTGTATGCTGTAGGGCTATATAGGAATTTGTGCCATCGAAATAGGTAATCTTTGTCTGATAATCCTGAGGCATAGTCCCGGGATTAGCAGGCAGCTGTAAGGGCGCATATCTATTAGCCATATTAACGGGGATAAGGGGAATAATAGGGATAAGTGGAACGACTGAAGTGACTGGGATAACAGGAACAATCGGGGTAATAGGATTAGTGGTGGTATTTGCAGTGAATGGAGGTGTGGACACATAAGTTGGGGAAATGGATGTTGAATATGGGGAAGAAGGGTTTGAACGGAACAAAACCTTAACAAGGGTTGAAAAACTACTCGCCTGAACTGTCTTAGGAATAGTACCAGTAGAGTCTTCTTGCTGCTCTTGTTTCCTAAGGATTTTGGGGATTATATTGGGGTTTTCAAAAACAGCTAGGGGTTTTGAATCAGGATTTGACCTTGTATGACGCAAATGCTTCTTGGGAGCCAGCTTCTAACTTGTTTTTTGGGAATTTTTCTAAGAACACGGGTCAACCAGACTCTTTATAAGTCGGTTTCTTCCTCTGTGGAGCTTCGGACTGGTTCTGTGAGATTATCTGAGAAAGTCCCTAGTGGAGTCGCCATTATGTTATCACTCAGGTTGTCCCTAAGCTCCTGAAGGGATACGGCCGAGGTAACCACAAACCAATCTTTGGATTGCAGGTTCTAGCCCACCTGCAATAAGAGAGGGCTCTCTCTTAATGTTTAGCTTTGTTTGATGATGATTTTAGGCTAGCTATTGGGTTCAATGGATTTTGTTTTTGGGTGGAAGGAAGGATTGGTTGAAGGGGAGATGTCTTCAAGAAAAGAAGCAAGGCATAGTAAGATAAATTTCAAACCATTGGGCGTGGAGTCGTGGAGTGCAACGGAGGGTGCGTTTTCTTGGTCACAAGAGAGAGGTGGAGCAAGGTAGCTTCTCATGAAACAATATCCAAGATGAATAGAGATGTGTTGAGGGCTAAGGAATTAGAGGCAGCAAAGAATCTCTCAATCGGTTTAGCGAAGGGAACATGAAAGAACCATACTTAAGAGCAGCTAAGAATTATTAAATAACAGTCATTCATAGGTGAGTTAGAGTAAATATGAGCCATGAGGAATTCATATTTATGACTAAATCAAGAGGAAAACATTTAAAAGGCACAGAAACTGAGCGTAGAGTGCATCAAAGCAAATTCTAAACCAAACTTTTGTTCAAGGACTTGAGCTTATGTGAAATAGAAAAATTACAGAGGTGAGAAAAACTTATTGTTTCATATAACAACATGAGAATTCCATCGTTCACTCTTTAGAACCATTAACAATGCATCCAACCGTTTATCCTCCAAGCTTTCATAAATCTTTGATTATATAAATTATCAGGTATACAGTGCAAGTCTTAGCTCAAGCAAAACATCATCCAACAAATATCGACCCACCAAAACCCCCAACCACTAGTTACATTGTTTCGGGCCCTCTTTATAGCTAAAATATCCTGGATTTTTTATTACAACCGACCTTAACAGGTCTGCGGGTAAAAGTGTTTTAAACCTGAACCTGTGATGGAATTAAATGCAAGTAAACATCCCTTGAGCTGCGCCTGAGGCAGCTGAATCAAAATGAGTTAATATGGTGTCTTTGACGGCCTGGTGCAGTGCTTCTGTCACAACTGTGTTTTGAGTTCTGGTCCTTTGATCTCATGTGAGTTTTAGTGTGCAGTCATTGTGATGATGAGCGTTGAGTAGTTTCTTAACTGCTTCTTGACTTTTGAGGATTTCTTTTAATGTTCTATTCACCTCGAGCCCTGAGAAGATCTTCTCTGATACACTTCGCCGCAACACTGATACTCTTTGACACGGATTTTGGCTCCACATTTTCTCTGATACTCATTAGTTCCTGAACCGGGTCTCTCTGTGTCTTCTGCTACGATCCAAACTGCAAAATCGGGCCTTTTCGGCCCTTTTCGGTGCAAAATTGGCTGAGGAATCAAAAGATTCCCTAAAGATTCTCCAATATGGCCTATTTCTCGTAGCGATGCGTGATTAGCGCTAGGCACTAATCGCTCATCGAAAACTGCCTCAGAATTTGAATTTGGGCCTCCTAAGATGCTTTTTCGCGCTTGCGCTCCTTTATTTGGCGGGTGACGTCAGCAACAGCTCCTGGTACGGTGGATGAAATCAGCGGGTGACGTGGCAGGATGTTGTGGGAGGGTGTTGGATGGTGCGGCGCCTTATGTATTTCTGTGATGCGATAGTAATAGCCCAAATGCTGCGAATTTGCGATGAATTGGTAGTGAAGCAAGTTTTCAATGATAAATTGTATTTTAAAAAAATACGTGAATAAATAGAGGCATGCGGCGAGGAAGTGTTTGCGAAGCGATATGCTCTCTTGATGTAGTGGCAATGTCACATCGGAGCAAAGGAAGCGGTATGCATTTCGGGCGCATGACCCTTGCGATCGCCGATTAGTGATATCGCATCGGCTAATGGGGGAGGGACGCATATATGTGGCATATGGTATTTGTGATACGCAAATAGGGAAATATCATCGGCGAGACGTCCATCGGGAAGAAACAACAACGGGCCACAACACCCTTGCGACCTCCGATTGCGATAATCGCGTCGGAGGGGGTCCACCAGGATCAGAAGAACGTTAAGGCAATCGACAAGGGTTGTTTGTGATCGGAGGAGGGGAATATATGGTTTTGAAGATTATTTGCAGCCTCGGAAGGGGTCCGATAGCCTAAAGAGAGAAAATTACATGCTTTGGAAGGAGTCCACTGTATTGGAAGATGGTTTTAGAGGGGGAAGATGAGGGTTCTTGCTATGTTTTAGACAAACTTAGCAATTCCCAAGTGTACTTATGGTTATTTTTCAACCAAAGGGAGGGGATAAATATATAAGGGGTTATTAACGTAGTTAAAAATAGGGGATGAGGAGATAGATAGGGAGCTATATAGTAAGGTTAGTGGTTAATATGACCAGTGATAAGAAAGCGCTAAGTATGTGAATCTTAGGCTTTTTAAAGGAAGCAATGATCCGTAAAGGGAGTATGAATATTGCTTGAGTAGAGCAGATCTTTACCAGAGTGAATTATTATGAAAATGATGAAAAGGAGAGTTATCAAGCAGATCTTGACCTCTCTAGGGGGAATTATTAAATGATTTATGGGAGAGAAGAAGGGGAAGTTAGACACGCTTCGCTTGAATTCCTTTAAAATGGGAACTACCTTGCCATACTGATTGAATGGATATAACATTTGAAAACACAAAACTGATCATAATTAATGATTCTGCAACCACAAAGCTACCTACCTAGCCTACTTACCTAACATTTTTTCTTCTTTTTGGTTTGGGTGCACTTAGACTTGCAGACCCAGCTTTTCAACTTTTCTTTTTCTGTCCTCCTATCTACAGACTACCCTTATTTCTTCCAAGGGCCCAGATTAAACAGTTGGGCTCCTTTGGTTCTCTACCTGTCTAAGAATCTGCCAATATTAAACTATTTGGACAGATATTCATTCTCTATATTCTAAAATAGGAAATTGAAACCTAGGGAGACCAAGATTAAGTTGTTTGGACCTCCCTTTGGCATGAAAAGTCTACGAAATGGAATAATTCTTCAAAATTGGAATGCCGAAGTTGAAATTTGACTAGCATTCTTTCATGGCCTCTTTCTTTGGTGTCTGCGAGCAAATATGGAGCATTGCAGCATGCAAAGTATGAGATATTTGGCCTGTAAAAACGTCAATCATGAAATATGAGTAACCTACTGCAGCAGGAGGCTAACATAGTCTTCAAGCAAAATTTGGTCACTAGGCATTAAGTCTAGGGATTAATCAATTTGATCTTCAACCAGGTCCAATAAAGCCATGCAGGCCAGAGTGAGGCCCTTACAAAGTTATGATTCAGAGAGTTTCATCGTCATGTGGATATACTTCGACTCTTCTTTAAAACTTTGTTTTGAAGAAAAGTCAAACAATGTCATTTGTGATAAAATTTTCAAAAAAGTCATAAGTTGATTTCTTCAGGTACAGTCATGGTTTTTCATGGCAAAATGCTATGCCATGCAATCCCTACAAAGAGTGCCGAAAATTTCATCATTTGAGCTAAAATTTCAAAGGGAAAAGTGAAATTCAGTATTGCTTTAAGTCAGTGAAAAAGTGTCAAAACACAACATTAGCAAAATGGGTTTTAGAAGAGGAAAAAATTAAACCCATGACTTCAAAGCCTTTATATACAAGTTCCCACCAAAATCAAATTCATTGTGCAAATCAAGTGCATAGGGAGACATTGCAAAGCATTGAGAGAGCAAAGTGCGTGTTTGGAGTGAAGTTGGAGGTAGTTTCCGGGGCGCGGCGCACACACAGAGGGGCGCGGTGCACACACAGGGCGCGGCACACACAGAGCCACCCCACAGTGCAAAACTTCAACGGGTGTGGTGCACACACAAAGAGTGGAGCACTGGGTTTTGCGCGCGACGCACACCCACAAAGGGCCGAAATCGTGCCAAATTTCCTCAAATTTCTTGTGAAACCCCTAAAATTGACAGGTAGGCTCTATATCACGGCTTTCTCATCAAATTTTATGAATGATATGGTGGTTCTTGGCTATGTTTAATTGCCACAAAACTCATAAAACCAACCACTCAAAAAACATCAAAGCCTTGGTGGTTATGGTTGCAAGATTGTGGTGTTAGTGCTAAGGTTCCATTTTCACTCCTCATTTTTCCCTTGCTTGCCATTTTTCCCTATCCCCCCTTTCTCATTTTTCCTATTATCCCTACCCTAAAACACTACCAAACCATATTTCCTATCCCCTCCTCTTATTTGTCAACATAACACCCAAAAACCCTACCCTATCAAATACCCAAACCCCCTACATACCCCTAAACAAGCTTCTCTCCATAACCCCTATTCCCATCATATTACTTCCTTCCTAATACTCCCTTTTTTTCATTGTTCCCCTTGGTGGCAGATATCACAACAACACCCAGTTTCACACCATCATCAAAGGGCAACCCAAGTACAGCACACACAACAGTCATGGCATCTGAGCATTCATCAAAGTATGAGATGGAGACACAAAGTAATTCATCCTCGAAGAACAGGCTCCTAGGAGACATCACAAGAGTGGGAAACATGTTAGGGATGAGCCAACTACCCTCATTGAATTGCAGGCCTGCCCTCTTGCCATGTCATGTTTCTAGCATCTATCATGTTTTGAATTTTGTCAAAGGGTGGCTAATGTTAGAGTTCATCATGAGTTGGCCCGTCTTTTTATGCTTCACCTACATGGAGGTCAGACTATCTTGGCCGGGGTCACCTTCACATTGACACCCGAAACTATATCAGTGGCAACCGACATACTGAATGTTGGAGAACAGTGGCACAAGAAAAGAAGGTGGATAGGCAACACTATGAGCCTTCCATTAAGGCCAGATTCTTGAGGCAGCTCACAAGAGTCTTTCCATTAAGATATTTGAAAGATGAGTATGCTCCACTAATGAAATTGATCGTGAAATACTTCAGCTGTGAGGGGAGGTTCTCTCGTCTATATGCCTATCACATCAGGTTGCTCATGCACTTTACCAGGGTGCGAATGATGAACCTCCCATTTTTCATTTGCAGGAACATAGAGAGGATGAACACCTTCATGCAGCATAAGACCCCTCAGCAGCAACTTAACAACGTTTATCACTTTGCTCTTATCCGGATTTTGGTGGATCCATCAGTTAGGATTGCAGGGTATTGCTTGGGAGGGACTTCATCTCCCATGACCTCTTCAGCACTTCACAGGTACTATCAGAGCGCGGAGCATGAGATAGGTGGTCCTTCTCATCAGTATGAGTGCCATGAGGACCACTACTATGCAGTATTCGTTACATATCAGAGAGGCAGTAGGCACTTGTTTGCAGCAGCAAAGCGAGTGTTATCTCCACCCGGGGTGGAAGGGGCCTCGCTTCCGTCATCGATGACACAAGTACAGGACAAGGGCAAGAGGCCCATGCATGATGAGGGGCCATCAGGTGAACAGGAGGCTGACTTCATCCTCATTCAGGATGATGATGCAGATGTGGAGAGTTCCAGACTTAGGATGACCATTCAGGAGCAGAACACGGAGATCCAGGACTTGTCACTTAATTTGGAGATGGCCAAATGAATCATCAGGTATTTGGAGTAGAGGAACAAATAGCTTGAGGACCAACATGAGATCATGGAGCTGCAAAGCATCCGTGAGAATTGACAACCTGCTCAACAAAGGAGGATCGAGCTCACTACCTTGGAGCAAGAGATAAACAATGACCGTGAGTCTTGGCTTGATCGCATCAACATCCACCTTTAGAGGCTGCTAGAGAAGGCCGATAGGGAAAAAACCATACTGAGGTGAATGGTTTATCATTACAGGGCACGGAACATGAGTGCAAAGGCTCGGATAAAGAGCTTGAAGGAAAAATTGAGCAAAGCAACAGAGAGGAAAAAGAGGAAAAAAGAGAAAGATCGGCTTCGAATCTTGGCTAAAGCCTTTGTGGCCCAGCATAGTGCCTCTTAGAGAACCTCCAATCCAAATTTCAAGAAATTTGGGGCAGTTTTGGTCACATGGAAACATTTTGGGCACAACACAAGTTTTTTCTCCCTGTGCGCGATTGGGAGCTCCAAATTGGAAATGGCTTGCATTTTTGGATTCAGCATGCAAAATCACGACTACTGGTGCTTGGATAAGAAATTTGGGAATTATTTGAGCCTCCAAGAGGTCAAAAACACCCAAAAAATGACCTCTCTGCCCCTATTTTGACACACAGGAAGCAGTCTTGGGAGAATGAAGTTTTGGAGGGGCAAATGAGCACCAAATTCAGAAATTCCACTTGGGTTGGAAAAGAGATAGGCCAAGCTTTCGAACAAGCACACTTTGGCACATTTTGAACTCTTGCAGGTGCCTCAAAACAGCCTCCAAAGTGGCGCGGCGCATATAGAGTTGGGCGCGGCACATATAGGGAAAAAGGCCAAATTCACCTCCGTTTCGCGAAATTTTGATTCACGACTTTCTCCAAGTGGGCCCGCTCATATACACTTCACTTTTTTGGGAAACTAAGGCAAATTTTAAAGAGTTTGGCTTCTATCCAAATGGCAAAGGAAGGCAAACGGTCACCCAAAACCATTTGTCATTTTTGTAACGCTGCACTTGTAGCTAATGGTTGGCTTTCCATCTCCATTTTGTAATGATTCGAGAAACTCCCAAACCCTTGGTTGTTCTATTTCCTCATGGCATAGTCTATTTATTATATGCAAACCATTTGCAAAGGGTTGGTTGGCTTGTAATTTTTGGGAGACTGTGGGAAAGAAACTTTGTTTCTTCATTGTATATTTTGACAGAGGATTAATGAAAGGCAGTGGCTCTGTTTCATGAGATTCATGTGGTTGTGAGTGTGGAAAATGTGTCTCTTATGTTTCATATATATTTTTTTATGTTTCACAGTTCATTTCATATTCATTTCCAGTGCAATTTTCTAAGTTAGATAAGGTAGAATTCATTTTTATTACTTTGCCTGTGGGAAAATTTCATGTTTAGTGTTCTTCTTCTGTTGAAAAGGATTCATGTTGTCCATGCCCTTTTCACCCTCCTAAGCAATCTCTCCATTCCGCATTATTTCAAACTAAATTGCTAGACTTTCCGCCTATCTTGCCTCATGAAGTAATCTGTGCCTTTGTATTAAATTCTCTACTCATTGTTGTCCTTGGGTCCCATATCATCCCAGAAACTCAGTCATTCATCAAAAATTTCTTCTTGTATCCATAATTACTTACTAGCCTAAGATCAATATTTCACTGTAAGTCATCTCAGGCCATTTCGTTTAGTTATTCACTGAGCGTGACACGGAGAGAGCCCTCTCCTGTTCTGGTAGGGCTAGCTACCAGACTATGTGCGGTTTGTGGTTACCCTGAATTTTTCCTTCCTTCAACCTAAGGCAAATTTAGGTGCTAACAGTTAGCAAGACTTTAGATAAGACTTATGTATACTATAAAAATAATGCTTAACGATTGCAAATTAGTTCACAACAACCAACCATTTATAAGCGTACATAATTGTGTAGTCAAGATAGATTATACTAATACCAGAAGAAATATTTCATCGGCACGAGTATAGAGTTAGTAAGCCAAATACCATTCATACGTAGAAAAACTAGATTTGAATTATGAAATAGCATGTGAGGAGACCACACATCAAATAGCTTTCAGGAACGTTCGATCCATCAAGTGAATAAAATACTCATGTAACAAGTACATAGAAATTTGAAGAATCCAATAGTTAAGACGTACAATCAACCCTTATATTAATGAGAAGGACATCAATTCTCTCAAGTAATATATATATATATATATATATATATTATATATATATATATATATATATATATATATATATATATTATATGTATCTCCAAAATAGTCCTTAGCAAAAAGCCATACAAATGAGGCATGAGGTTATATTTATAGGATTAAAGTGACCCTTGGTCTACCCTTGGTCTACCCTTGACTCCTGGGCTACCTCATGACCTTTCATCTACCAGATGACTCTTGGCATTCTACATGACCTTTCACATTCACAGGGAATTTTGTGCTACTATAGTGCATAATGTCACAAAAATGGCTATCAACCTAATTGACTAATCTACTGATGGCAAGTTCCGAGATGTTGAGCCCAAGCTGTTTTGTCAGATAAGTGTGCCATATGATGTATTCTACCCCAATAGGAGAGATCTATGGTTGTTCTTCATCATGTTGGTGTAAGCACTCAAGTGCATCTGGGAGGCTGGTGTTTTGTTTGGCATGCAATTGATTATTCAAGGTCCCCAGCTTCGTTTAGAGCCTCACTGTTTATACTACATAATTCTTGATATTTTCTCTAGTGATCGACATATCTCCCATATGGGCTACTTGTCTATATGTCTCTACAAATGCCTGTACTTCATCATTGATCTTCTCTTGATTTTTTACCTATCCAACCTCCCATATAGAGAGGACCCCATGTAGTTGGATCACTAATTCCAAGATGTTGAACAACTGTCTATAGGAGGTCACGACCCTCTCTTCATCTTTGGCTAATTTATCTTTGGATTGAACTTTGATATGAAGTTGGACCCTAGTATTTTTCATAGTGATCCAATCCTTACTAGGGACCACTGCAGGGGCTTCAGGGTACTTTTCAGACCATTCGTGTATTCTATCCAAAGAGGTCATGGCTTCTTTGAGCATGGCGAACCTCTCTTTTGTGTGAGTTTGAATGGCCACAATGGATGCTATAGTTTCGTGCAGTTTTTCCATTTCCTCATAAAATACTACCATGGTCTCCCTTAGAGTCTCTGTTTCTGATGTGATTACCACTTGGAATTCTACTGAGCTTATGTGTAATAAGAGGAGTGTCACGTTCTCCTCCTCCATCCTTTTCTTCTCAGGTTCTGCCACGGTGGCCCTTTTCTCAGATGCGTATAGCCTATTTTACAAGTCTACAATTTGTTTACTTATTCGGACTATGTTGTGTTCTATGGTAGCCACAAAGATGTTCCGACAGAGGTGATCATTTGAGGATTTGTTGTGATATTGGGCACAATAGCCATTTTCGTGGTTACTGAGAATGGTTTAGCTAGGTTCGTGGTTGAATATTTCTTCCTCTCCAATATAATTTTGAGGTTTATTTAATCAAATGTGATTTTAGTAAGATCTAATACCTCCTCATCTTGATCTTTTGAGATACCCAACTCTCAAAGGGGAAGGTGTCCACCAGTGAGGGGAGTAGCTAGAAGTACATCTAAGGGAGGAAGCTCACCTTGTCCTGAGCTGAGGTTGACTGCGTTGCTTCTCTCCCCTTGTTCATGTTTCTCGGTTTCCTTTTCCTTGTCCATCCTAAGATCTTCTTCCTGCTACCTCTTTTCTCCCTTTGCTAGTGCCTGTTGCCTCTCTAGTTCCTCCTCCATGTTCTTTAACTCTTGTTCTAATATTTTGTGCTCCCCTTGTTTTCTCCTTTCAACTTCCTCTGTTTGTTTTTTCTTTTCATCTTCTTCTTGTTTTTTTCTCTTTATCTCGTCTTGTACTTCAATTTCTTCTTCCTGATGCCTTTTTTCCTCTTCTTGTTTTCTCCTTTTCTCATTCTGGCTCTGGTTGCTAGAGTCCTGATATTGTTTTCTTTCCAGTTCTCTTTTCCTCTTGAGCTCTTGCTTCTTCCTTACTAATTTAGCATTTCTTTGTAAGAGCATAACTTCCTCTTCCTCGTTGTCACTTAGGGGGTCTTCAACCGCTCCCTTTGGTGTTTCATGATGTTGTTTCTTCACTGTTGAAACTCTTTCTCTGAGGCTTACGTCCTTTCGGGAATCGTCGAGGAGCTTGTGATATATGGCCTGCTGTTCACTTGGGCTGATTGCCCTCATGGAGTTATACCAATTCCTAATTCCATCCTTGAGGTCCTTCTTGGTGTGAGCATAATACCAACTGAATTTCACCTTCTTGTAATGGGCGGCCACGAATTTCTTGGGATCATATGTTCAGTAATTCAGGGTCATGAAATGGCTCCCATTCAAAGCTTCGACTTCTGCTTCTACCTATTTGAATTTTTCTACCATGTATGCCCAAATAGTGAGAGGAATAGGTGGCCATGGTTTCTTCTTGCCTTTGTTCAATATCTTCGAGAAACCCTACGTTATTTTGTAACAGACCTCTCGTAGAAGCATCCTATCCGTGATGAACTTTAGAAGAGCGTGAGGATCTTTATGAGTACCGAACACTCTGACGACTATTCCTTCATCAATGGGGAACCAATGAGCTACTTTGACCATGGTCTTCATGGCTCTCTATGACATGGAAGGTGATTCTTCCCTGAAAAGTAGTTTGTATAATGGGATAATAAATGTTTCGGATATAACATCCAACATGCCTTTGTAAGCTATGTACCAGAAGAATTTGTAGTGGTAGTGGATAGGTTGGGCCACTGATGTGTCCCAATTATAGCTCCAGTGCTTGAAGTAGCACCTCGAGCAGAAAAGATCAAGGAGGTATGACGACATATGAAATTTTGGAGGCTGCTTGGGGGGTGGGCTTTTGGTAGCAGCTATGTTTGTCTTCAAAGACAATGAGAGGATGTTTGCCCAATTAAAAATAGTTCCTTGAGTGGTGACAACATACATGAGAGGGACACATGTGCTGAAAAAGACATCATAGTTTGCCTTGCCATATAACTGGCACATCATTGCAGGGATTAACTGATATACTTTACGTAAACCCTCTGTCTTTTAAGCCTGGTCTGTCTTGACCCATAATTTTGCCAGGTCTTGCCACCAATCCCTTAAGATGTCTTTCTTTGGTGTTGTGAACCCGTTGAGCCACTTGGTGTTAAAAGTTTGTTGCCTCTCAGGTAATCTGTTGTAGGTGCTAATGTTTGTTCGAGAGATGGTGGCTATGGGTGCCCCGTCATGACCCCTGATCATTTAGTCATCTGTATCTGTACATTGCAAGATCCATTCGATGGTTTCTGTGCACGGGAACACTGGGGGATGTGCCGCTAATTTATGTAACTTTGACTTCTTGACATTGATATATACCTAGAAGTCTTCTTGTGTTTCTGGAATATATAGTTTTAGCAAATTCCTCGTAGACATTATACTAGGAGAGCATGGTGGTTTTACTTATGTTTCAAGCAGTGTCTGTGAAGATAGCGAAGATAGGTGGCACTTCTTCTAGATCAGCCTCCCATACCTCACTTCCTGAGGTACCTTGAGTAGCTTTAGCAGTTGGGTGACCCATTTCATCTTCAGTAGAAGAAATGGATACACAATCAAGATCAAAGTCACCTGTCATGTAAAAAACACAGTCCCATGATGAGAGAGATGGCATGAAAATCAATTGAGACCGTAAAACAAAAAGGAGTCTTAGCTGGTGATAGGAAGGTCGCAGGGAAGGCAAGTCACATGGTCGCAAATTTCAAGAATGCAATTGAGCGACTGAGATCATAGGTCATGGTGCAAATGAGGTCACAAGGTCATGGTTTATGGAATCTAGTCATAAGTCGCACAATAGGATGGTGGTTGTAAGTCACAACCAGATGGAGGTCATGAAGTCGTGAATTTGCATGGGGAATGGTATCGCGGTCGCGAGACGCGCAACTAAGGCACAAAGAAGCTTAGAGAAGGCAATAAATAGCCTTGGGAGGCCAGGGTCGCCCTCACAGGAGTGGATTTTAGGCTTACTGATAAAATTGAGGGGATTAGGGTTAAGACAAAACACGCTTTCTGGGTGCAGGCATAGGGTGAAGCGGATAGGGAAAATTGTTAAGCACGAAATGAAAAAAATGCAAAGTAAAAAGGATAAACCGTAGTGCGAGAGATAAGCGAGAGGTCAGGAGGGGTAGACAATTACACTTGGAAGGAAACAATGATTGCAGGAGGGAGGACCATTACTTACTGGAGCTAGATATGCGCACGAAATCGAGTCAAAGGAACTTCTAGCTTCTCGTACGACTAACAAAGCCTTGATGAATGCGACTGGGTGACTTTCTATTTATAGATAGTCACATGTGTGGGGGTCGCGAGGGTCAGGAGTGCATTTATTGTGACCAATGTGACCATACGACCTAGGAGGTCGCATAGTTGAATGGGTCGCGTTGGAGGATGGAAGGATACAGAGCGACCTTGCGACCTTGCGACCTTGTGAATCGTGGAGTCACATAGTCGCAAAGTCGCACATATGACTGATAGGGAAGCGAGGTGTATTGCGACCTTGCGACTTATGTGACTCGGAAGGTCGCGGAGTTGCATAGTCGCAAAGTCACACATATGACTGACGGGGAAGCGATGTGTATTGTAACCTTATGACTTATGCGACTCGGAAGGTTGCAAAGTTGCAAGGACCTTATGAGGGTGGAGGCATGACTACGCGAGGTTGCGACCTGTGAGTTGTCGTGGTCACAATAGTTACCATGGTCACAATTATTAGATTTATTCGTGTTTCAACCCTGTGACAAACCTACCAAGGCAGGAACTGGCGACTTTGTTTAACTTAGCCAAAACTTAGATTCCTCCTCAGGCTTGCTGAGACTGATAAACTTTTCGGGCAGAACCTAGCAGGATTGAAGGCTTAACCTGGTGTAGGGGCTCCAAAAATTAAGGGTCCATGAATTTTTGGAGGGGTTGTTGCAACAACTACCACAGTCCCTTATCGGCTGATTTCTAGGACCCAAAATTTGTATAGGTCTTCATTTATAATATATTACATCCAGGACCCTTCCTCATACATCACAATCACCTATAAACCTGAGACCCATCACCGCTAATTGCCGATAACCTGTTGAAATCATTTTTGACGTTATCATTGCCATGTGTCACCCTCTGAGTGGTGCCATGCAACACTCGGAAACAACCCTATAGGACCCCTAAATATTCTAAAAGCAAATGACACATGTTCCCCCTACCAAGTCATCACTAACATCAACCGCGACATTAACTCCGTGGACCAATCAGAAGCTGCCACATGCCCCCTGGAGGAGAGAGAAAAAGGTTGGTCGGGCCTTGGTTTTGCCCATGCTTTTATTTGTTAATAAATTTATCGGCCCCCAACCGATATTACTATATCGCAATCAGCCCCTCGATGATATTACACTGTATTGTGATCGACCCCCCGACGATATTACACTGTATCATAATCGCCCCACCCCCCCTTCAAGACTTAAATCTCGTCAATCGATCAATGAATGTGGTGCCCTAATATATGATATATGATATCGACGATCGATGGATCACTGTTTCTGCAATTGCCAATGTTCTTTGCCTCCTGGTCCCCATCGATACCGATATGCGATTACGATGAACTGTCCCAAGTCCCAATCGTAATTTTTCTTCAACACTTAGCCATTTTTGGATTTTGTGAGTTTTCTAAAGGGATTCTTCAATAGGCTCTAACTTCTCATTCAAAAACCCTTTTTTGGACTTCTATATACTACTAGAAATCTCTTTCCAAGCACTACACACTAGAGAGGGTCCCACCTAGTTGTAATAGTTCCTATGACTCAAAATTTGGCATCAAACATCACTACTATTTGGCTTCTGAAGCCATTGGTGACTAAAAAAGCAGTGAGTGAAAACACTTGGATTGATGGTGGATTGCTTAGCCCTGCCATTTCTTGGATATCCATGGCATTGTGGGTTTCTTTCCTTTTGTTTTCTGGTTGGTACTCATGTTCCTGTAGTTGTGGGTTGAGTTACTATTTCTTGGAATCATTGGTTGAACAAATTCTCTAGAATCCCAGTAACAGCTTGGGTTGAGTTACTAGTCCTAGAAGCCTTAGTTGGCCAAACACTATGGAAGCCTTTGGTGGGTTGAGTTACTAGTCCTGGAAGCTATGGTTGGAAAAATGCTCTGGAAGCCCGATGACATTTGTGGGTTGAGTTACTAGTCCTGGAAGCCCTAGTTGGAACTAACGCTCTAGAAACATGGATATCTTGGGTAGAGACCAATCTGGTGATGGTTAGTGATGTCTGACTATGAGGTGGAATCACTAGTTGACATTTGAGGTTGTTTGGCCTTTGGAATCCCTGGTTTGGTTTTGTTGGATGTGTTCCATGAGATCCCAAATTCATCCTTGGAATATGACACGAGGGTGACTAATCGAAAGATATATTTGGTTCATCCTAGTCTATCGACGAGTGGTTCATGGAATTCCTAGGCCTAGCTGCATTTTGCATATTTTAATAAGAGCTTCTTTCATCTTGCATTCAACGGGTAAATATACTTTTTTATATGTGGCTTTTATGGTTGTCATATTCTTTCTATTTATGGTGATTATACGTTGGTTATGAAAATGTTTTACGACAGCGATGATGTATGGATCTCATCATGTTTTGATTTGTATATGAATGAGCAATGAATATATAACCTAATAGACGATAATGCAACTAATGTGATAAGGCATCAATGTTTCTTAGTGATTCTTAGTGAAGTATGAGACCCCTATGCTAAGATTTGTTGTACGACATGTAGAATGCATATTTGTGACATGTTGGATGAAATGCTTATCATGGCTAGTAGGGGTCTAGTCAAGTCCTTGTTCAAGTATTTGCATTTTTATCATTTTTTCGATGTTACCTTTCATTTCTGGAAGTTCCATGAAGTTTTAGGCAATGGCCTGAGACCTGACCTTGAAAAAGTGGCACATAATCTAGGGTCACTAGCTCTAAACTAGCTAAAAAAGACTCCAATCGCTCGCATGCCCTTGCTGTGAGAACAATTGGAGGGGCCCAATCGCATGCATGCCCATGTCATGGAGGCAACTAAGGCTCTAGGGCAGATAAGTGTGAAGTTGTCTCAGGGGTTGATCACCTAGAATGGTTGATTGGCTCCTATAGGTTTTGTGATGTGCAAAAGGTCATATTGGTTGTGTTGTGTCGGTTCCACTCCCTTAACTGTACATAGGGATTTGAATCATATCGTAGTAGCCTCTCGTCGAATATTTACCCCAACAGACCAGTTAACATGGGTAAATTTGAGAGAGGGTGTTACAACCGACAACAACAAAGAAGATATGGCATTATGAGCAGACAACCGAAGGGATGAGGCATATAAGGTTCTGGCTTCTCAGACACCTATTAAAGAGATATTATATTGTAATGTTTGTAAATGAGTGTAAACATTCAAATGACAACTCAATATAGAAGAAATGTTTTAGTGTCAATAAAATAAAGCATTAGATTAAAAAGTAATAATAATAAATCAAGTATTGAGTCTATTAAAAAACTAATAGAAAATAAAATATAATAAAATAATAAATAGATTCATTTAAATTTATTATATTGTAATTTTTCTTATTAATAAAATAAGAAATTCTTTTCCAAATAAACTCATAATATGCCTCTCTCATTAAAATAAATTTACAAATTAATGATTCATATTCATTACAACATTTTTTTTTTTTGCTAAGCATGATTAATCTATTAATAAGGAAAAAAGCTATTTACAGAGAAGGTGCTGGTTGTAAGAGAGGACAACCATTCTCAGCTTGCCGAGGCACTGGTTCTGAGAATGCCCCAACAGAGGGGAAACCAATCTGAAGGAGTCAAAAATACAAAAAGAAACATTATCCTTAGTTTTCTAAACAATGCAAACAAGACAGCAAAAACCGGCCTTTCATCCACCTGGATGTGCCTACATGGACAAAAATAGAAGTGGAACCTGATCCTAAAAGAACTGCCACCTGGCATTGGGCACAATGAGCTCCGTGGCCGGTTCCTCCACTATCGGGCAACCCCAATTTTCACAGTTGTCCATTCGATTTGGCTTACCATCGCCTTCCTCCCGCCGCGTGTCCTCCTCGTTCTGTGTATTCATCTCCTTGCCTGGCGAGGCCTATTGAAGCTTTGAATCCTCACTCCTATTCTGCATTGCCTCCTTCCCCTTCCGCCTGTGCTGCCCTTTGTGCTCAGTTTCCATGCCAGTGCTCATATTCTGATGGGCGCCTTGTTGATTGGGCTCTGCCCGAAATTTGGCACTTCCAAAGCAGAGCCCCTGGTTGCTCTGAGCCACCTCCTCGGTGAATAAGATGGAAATGGTGGCCATAATGACAGGCTGGTTAAGCGTGCTCCGGAAGTGGAAGAGCGTGGTGTGGGGGGAGGGATTTCTTGGCAGGGGGAAAGGAGCAGAGCGAAGACCCGCACGACCCCGCCCACTCCTTGAATTGGGATAGTGAGGATTGTCAGCTGAGGAGGAGGGAGAGCTCGAGGAGCTTCGCCTCTTGGCATGCTGACGAGAGTTTCCCCCTCTCGAGCCTCCCCTTCTACTGATAAGTCGTTGCCTCACCATGACGGAGAGGAGAATAGAGTGAGCGCACAAAATCGAACAGAAAAGAGCTTGAGCTGGCGGAGGGCACGTCTCAGCAACACAGTGGAGCTCGAACATCTCCCATAACCCTCCTCCTCCTGACCAACGATGCTTATGGAGCCTCTTGTCAATTCCATATCTGTTCCGGAATTTAACATAATCCGTCGCTTCTCGGCTTTCCTCCGCCATAACTGCTGCATTCAATGCCGCCGAAGGCCGACTAGCCCCGAAGCATGCAAAGGCGATGGTCCTTTCCTCTGCGTGCCTCTACATACCTGCTTCCCGTTGCACAAGGCCATGTGATGGCCCCTTCAACTGTATTGAATCCATCGTATCTCTAGCCATGTGGTGTGGAGCTGGCAGGTTTCGATCGACACTGCTCCACCCCTGTCCCATCCGCCTATGTCCTCGGTGAATCACCCGCATCCAGGGCATTACAACATTTAATTAATAAACATATATAAATTTAATAAAATTTTGATTAAAAAATTAATAAGTGTATTAGTAAAATAAGATTTATATTACAAATCTCATTATATTTCAAATTTCATATTTTAAAATTTAATTAATAAGCCTATACAAAATTTAATATTACAATAAACCTTTTCTACTATTTATTTTCCCATATAAATAATATATGAGATAAAAAAAACTTATATTAAAAAAATTATATATAAAAAATGTCAAAAAATATTTTCCATACATATAAAATTATTTTTACATATAAATATGTGAAACACATATATATTATTAAAAACCAACACATATCTATTTTAAATCATGATCTTCGAAGTTATATGGTGCAAACTTTTTGTCAAGTTTGCATTTTAAAAGGACTGGGTAAATCAGTTAAGATATGGTGGTAATAATTAATCCAAAGATACTCTTCAATTCCGGATAAGAGAAATGTTGTTCTAATTTTATTTTCATTAATAATATTCCAAATAATTTTTTTGAAAAAATAGTAATATGCATCTCATATTAAAATAAATCAAAACAATAATAATTAATATTTTGATATTTTAAAATATATAATTAATAAACATAATTTTTAAATCAAGTAAAAAAAATAAATATTATCCCTGATAAATATACGGGTCTTTATCCCACATTAATATAAGAAAAACACAGCGGTGACAGAACCAAACTGTGTCATGAAACTCTGAACCGAGAGTTCGCAATACTTAAACAAGCACAATTACAATATTCAAATTCCACACTCACACGTTCCCTTGGCATCTCAGGATTGAGTCGTCAACACGGCACATTTACATTTAAAACGCATAAAAATCACACTGGATGCTTCTCTGATCTCCGCATTGGGTTCTCAACATAGCACGTTTAAATTTAAAACGGGTGAAAATCCAAATAGTCTACTAGCTTGCTTTGTAGACCGGCGTGCAGAATATGCCAGAGTTTGCTTTGCTGTGAAGCTTTCAACAAAAACTAAAACATATTATCAGGAAAGATGGTATAATCCTTTTCAAATGGCAGAATTAGCGGACATGGGAATTCAAAACTCAAAGATGGTGTTGCCAGAAGAGCAATGCCCACACCTGAAGAAATGGACAGTTGGGAAATTCGGTGGCAATTAGGATTTCCACGTTGAAAATGTCTCAGTGGGGTGGGTTGTTCGCTTTCTGATCCTTTATGCCCTTATATATACAGAGATTAACAACCGATCATAGAGGTGCAGTTATAATCACCATCTTGAACACCTCCTGATATTGCTTCTGTATAGTTTGTATTTTTTGAACTAAATAAATTTTGTTTGGAGCAGCTTTTAGGTACATAATCCCGCGTGGGCTTGAACAGCCAAATTTGTGAGGATCAAATCTCAGCACATAATTATATAGTTGGAGCAGCTTTTAGGATTATATAATTTTAGTTGAATTTGAACCTGGAAACTTGTGAAGCTTTTAGGATTATATAATTTTAGTTGAATTTGAACCTGGAAACTTGTGATAATCAAACTTCCACAGATAACAACTATATAGTTGATACCTGTTACACACGCCTTGATAATATCAGAAAAACACAGTGGTGACAGAAATTCAGAGCAATACAAAAATGACAATTGTGAGGATTCTTTTGACTATCGCAGCTCTTATTTCACTTACAAGCCTGCAAGTTTCTTACGGTATGTAAAGCTGATTTCATTTTATGTGGGGCATTTCCATTGAGAATCTGTAATTAGCTTGGTTAATCCTTTTCTCATAATCAGATCATAGTAATTGGTCATAGAATTAACCATCGATTAATTTCTAGATTACTTATTGTTCGACTGGTTAATGACCAGGGGTGATAATATGCGAGAAGCTACCCGTGGAGGTTTGCGCTTTTTCTGTGTCGTCTTCTGGAGCTCGTTGTTTGCTTGAGAAGTCCATCTTGAGGGATGGCAGTCTGCAGTATGAATGCCAGGTGACGTTGACGTTTTTCAGATCTCTCTCCATTGATGGATTATTCTCATATACTAATTCTATGTTAAGGATTAACTCTACCTGGTTTTCGTCTTATTGATCGGTTAACTGATAATCTGCAGAGGTCCGATGTTATGGCTGAGAATATGAATGAATTGATAGAAACGGAAGAATGCATGAACGCTTGTGGAGTGGAGAGGATGACAGTAGGGTTGTCTACTGATACTCTGGAGGAGCGTGGCTTCATAAAGAACTTATGCTCTCCACGTTGCTACAACAACTGTCCCAATATCATCGATCTGTATTATAATTTGGCAGCAGGGGAAGGTAAATACTAATAATAATTTAATTTTAAGACTATAATAAAGTTAATTTTAAGATTATAATAAAGTTAAGTCAGTAAATATTAATAATAATTTATTTTTAAGACTATAATGAAGTTATATATATCAAATTGGTGTATGAAATTTTGTTAGTTAAATTGGTTTATTTTTAGAAAAAATATTTATTATAATAATTTAATTTAATGTGGCAGTCAAGTTAAAAAAGTAAATCAGTATATAAGTTTTTGAGTGAAATTGATGTATGAGATCATTTGCTTCCATGCTTCCTAGAATAATTTGGTTGTCAAAAGTTAAAAGTTATCAGAGTGTACATATTCTACCCATTTACGTTTTAATCTGTCTAGGAAAAGTACAAGTGAATAATAATTTAATTTTAAGATTAAACAGGTGAAGTTAGACATCAAATTGGTATATGAGATTTTATGGAATTCTACTTTAATTTTAATTTTAACTTTAAGATTAAACAGGTGAAATTAGACATCAAATTGGTATATGAGACTTTATAGACCTCTACTTTAATCTTATTATAAAGAAGTTACATATTAATAATAATCTAATTTTAATTGAAAAATTACAGTGAAATCAGACATCAAATTGATATATGAAACCTCTTAATTAAATTTTAATTAATTTACTATAGGAAAGTATTTATTATAATAATTTAATTTTAATGCCACAGTCAAGTCAAGGAGAAAATTAATATGTAACATCTCTTAATTGTATAAAACTATTTATTTGTAAGAGAAAATAGCTACATCCTAAAATAATTTGCCTCTTAAATGTTAAGGAAGTGTACATATCTTTTCCTTTAAGTTGCAATGCATACAGTTTTCTTAATATTTTTCTTATAGTTTAGGAGAAACTCATATTTTTCTTATGCTTTAAGCCAGGAGAAATTCATATAGAATTAATTTTGATGTTTCCATTCCATATTAAATCCACTTTAATGTTTCCGGCCAGCTTGTGTGATCTCTGTGTTGCAGAAAGGATCCAATTTTATGAATAATTAGGCTTAGCTAATTGGCTAATTTTCAATATTTTTTGAGTTTTTTTGGGTAAATTCTACGGAACTAAGTAACTTTGACTTTAACAATCAAATAAAACATCTTTATAACGGTTACAGATTTTAGAAATATCTGAAAATCCAATTGCATTAAACAATTAACCCTGGTCAGTCAGGTTCCAAAAGATTTCCTAAATCTACCATCAACATATATTCAAAACATTAAATATACTCATAACTTACTCTTAAACCTAAGAGTCGCTTATTTACATTCACACGAGTATTCATACCATGATAAACCCTATATTCTACGGCATAAGATCTAATTTATTTACTTATAAGTTGCGCAGGTGTTTACTTGCCCCGCGTGTGCGAGGCTCACAGAAGTGGAGATCGACGGATGACAAGCGAATTTATATCACCTGCTGTTGCTCCTGTAGCACCAATTATTTTCGGAAACCCACCCATCTCTCCCGTTATGGCTCCCTCTCCCAGTTTTTCATAATTAAATCATTAAAGTAAGTTTCTACTTCTCATACCTAATTAACTACCACACCAGAAAAGCAATTATTTTCACTCCAAGTCATTGTCTATACTTGTAAACAATCTTATGTTCTAATGTTTTATTTGCAGGATTTTACTACCATTACTGTATTAGTCTATTGGAAGCCATTTCGCATTTCTCGATTGGACAGAGAAGACTGGTTGCACATCCGCTGCTTAATTTTCAAATAACGATCGTTATCAAGAACAACTAGCATATAATTCAACCCTTTGGCGAAATTAAGAGGTTTTAAATTTCTAGTGGGCGAATATTTTGTATCATAGTACATTTTTACAAATCACCTCAAATAGCCCACCTTATTTTAAGGGAGAGAGTAAAAAAGGTAAATTTAGCCATTGAAATTAGGAGTTACAACCTTCCATTCGCCCATTTTCAAGAATAGGTTTTATTTAAGTGAATCCATTCGCCCATTTTCAAGAATAGGTTTTATTTTAAGTGAATCCTATGGGTCAAATACCATATTTATAAAAGAGATATGGTAAATTAATAAAAATCTAAATAAATGAGAGGTATGGTAAATAAATAAAACATTTTTTATATTTACTCCATACACCTTATACACATGCAAGGGTGAACAAATAAAAATATAAGTAAAGTGGAGGTATGGTAAATAAATAAAATGTATTTTTATACTTACTAAAAGGTATGGTAAATAAATAAAACGTCTTTTTATACTTACTCAAAGGGTACGGTAAATAAATAAAAATATAAATAAACTAGATGTATGGTACATAAATAAAACCTCTTTTTATATTTTGTCCATAACCCTCGTTCTATTTATGAAGGCTCAAAATCTTTTTATACTTACTCAAAGGGTATGGTAAATAAATAAAACTATAATTAAACTAGATGTATGGTAAATAAATAAAACCTCTTTTTATATTTAGTCCAT
>APFE030055126.1:2428-17342 GCA_000404065.3 Pinus taeda | reverse complement strand
ATTGATCTGTGATTTGTTTGTGAGCGGTGTCCTTTTGGTGTTCTGTCTGAGGAACTTACCCTGTAAATTCCTACACCAGGTCATTTACCTTAAATGTGTACAGATTGATGTGTCGATCATGTCATTCCTTTTCACGCTACTTTTGGATCTGTTGGTGAAATCCGGCCAAAAATATCTCTTCTTTGAGCTCATCTAGCTGTGCGAGCCTCTCCTCCAAGACTCCATGATCCATGATACCTATGAGTGATGCTATGCGAAGACTAGGCATGATGTATTCTGTAAGCATTACCGCTTCAACCTCAAAGATGAGCCTAAAGGGGGTTTGTCCAGTGAACTTCTTGCATGTCGTTCGATAATCCCATAATACTGCAGGTATGCGTAGGTCCCAATCACTTCGTTGAGCATTATAAGCCTTGGTAAATGAATTTTCAAGCACTTTGTTGAATGCTTCCACTATACCATTAGCCTGCAGGTAATAAGGTGTGCTCTTCTGGTGGTATACCTGAGATTGCTCCGTTAGCTCAATGATAGTCTCATTGAGGAAGTGTGTACCATGATCACTCATAAAGATATTTGGATAGCCAAATCACATCAGTACATGCTCAAATAGGAACTTCACAACAATCGTACCCATGCAATCCTTCACCAGTTTCACTTTTGCTTAACGAGTCAAAGACTCTGTCACGGTGATAATGTACCTTGCTCCTATCTTTCATTGGGTTTGAATGGGTTCTACAAAATCTACCACCCACTTCTCAAAGGGTTGCAACATCATCTATGGATTCAAAGGCATCTCATCCCTCAACAATGTCCTGCCAGTCCTTTGACACACATCACATGCCCTAAAATATGCTTTTGAGTCATATGGAGGGTTGGCCACTAGAACCCTATGTGTAGAATCTTTTGCGTAGTTTCTCTCCCTGAATAATTTCCTCCCGTGGAGACCCCATGAGCATCCATGAGGATGCTGCTTCTTTCAAACTCAGGTACATACCATCGCAATATCTCATCAGTCCCCATCTTGTACATATTACTATTAATGACAAAGAAATCTACTGCGCACACCACTATTTCCTTTTTGTGATGGATAGCATATCCTTCTGGTATAGTACCTGTCATTAGGAAATACATTATATCCTCAAAATGACCACCCACAATGCACAGTGAAAATAGTTGTGTGTCAAGCAATCCCTCCTCCAAATTAATTGGTTCCTCCCCTGTTTCGATGTGTGATAGATCTTCTGGTCCCGCATTCAATCGTCCAAGCTTCACGACAACTTTAAAATCATACTCTTGGAACAATAAGAGCCATCAACAGATTCTCCCCCTAACACATGCTTATTGACTAGGTAATTCAACATGGAGTGATTTGTATACATCTTAAAATTGCCTTCGAGCAAGTAGTGCCTATACTTTTGGAGCGCATACACCATAGCTAGCCCTTCACACTCAGTGGTGGAATAGTTCTTCTCCACTTTTGATAATGGTCAGCTTGCGAATGTAATAGGATGGTCCAAGCCTTCTCAACCAGCCTATGTCAATGCTGCTCCCAGCGCTATACATGACGTGTCAACATGTACATGAAACTCTTTCTTCTAGTCTGGGAAGACTAGAATTGGTGCAGTGACCATCTTTTCTTTCAATATATCCAAACTCTTCTTATAGTCATCGTTCCGATAGAATGTGATATCCTTCTTTAATAGTTTCTCCATAGACGTGGTGATCTGGGCATAGCCTTTGATAAACATTCTATAATATCCTTTATGTCGCAGAGTAGTGCACATCTACTTCACACTCTCTGGCACTTACAAGTTTAGTATCACCGCGATTTTTGCAGGGTCTACCATTAGACCCTGTCTGCAAACCACATGCCCCAACAGGTTTCCAAAAGGAACACAAAATAGACACTTCTTGAGATTGAGCGTGATCTAGTATCTTCGACAAGGTATCCAAAATCAGACACAAGATTGCTACATGGTGCTTAACTAGCCCAAACACAGTCCAGTCATCAAAATATACCTCTACGAACTTATGAATAAATTCCTTAAACGCAACAAAAACTACACACGAGAAGATCGCAGGTGCATTCTTCAATCTAAATGACATTACAATGTACTCAAAACAACCCCACTCAGTTGTGAATGTTGTTTTGCTGCTGTCCTCTTGTGCGATTTTGATCCAGTGGTACCCAGAGAACCCATTAGTGAAGGAATATGCTTCCTAGCCACCTACATTGTCCAGCACTTCATCAATGAATGGAGTCGGGAAAGGATCATGTACACAAGCATCATTAAGCTTTCTGAGATCCACACATATCCTTATGTCATCCTTCTTCTTCTTTTCCTATACCACCATTGGACTTACCGAGTCAAATTCTTCCACAGGCTCAACGATGCCTGTCGCGAGCATCTTGTCTAGCTCTAAGTGGACCTTCTCCTTATATTTAGGATTAAGATGATAAGGTATTTTCTTAACTGGCTTCATGTCAGGCTTCAATGTAATCTTCATCATTCCTAGGTCCCTGATTATCCCCTTCAGATTCGTGAACTTCACAAGCAATTCAGCGACCTTATCCATTATCGCGTCGTCCCAGTTGTCTCCAATATTCGTGAATTTGGGTTTTGCCTCCATACCAGTGTTTACGTGTTTTTTTTTCAACCGCGTGGTTATATCAAGGTTCTCAATTTGTGGTCCTTGAACCTCTCAATGACCTTCTATTTCTGGAATGTTAATCTTCCACGAACCCTCATCCTCTTCTTTAGCAGTTACATTATAACATTTTAGCACGTGACTCAGTTGAGTAGCCCATTCAGGCTGAATCAGGTCTAAGGATCCTACAGTATCCTAAAGATTGTTGCTTTCACTTCTTGTAGTGCTTCATCAATACTATCAAACTCATCCTCAAAATTGAATGTCATCATGAAACCCTCGTGTAGGTAATCCCATTTGCCTATCCCATGGCGAAGTTTGATTTCTACATACCATTTCATCAGGACGATATCCAAGGTGTGATAAAACAAGTGCACCCATTCAGGTTGGGGATTTTCCACATAAGCCTAGGTCCATTTGGCAAAATGCATGCATGGATCATCCTTCCCATCATACTTGTCTATCATTTACATCTTCGTCTTCCCAAAGCAAGATCTCATCATTCTCCTACATTTGTGGCAATCATAAAATCTTCCTTTGTGCATACACCACCATCTTGCGGGTGTAGCGCGCAGGGCCTAGTCCAACGCCTGGAGGCACTTCTTTTTTGGTACCTCGCTTTCAAATGCATCCAAAAACATATCTACCTCATTAAAACCATCATAAGTAGTAGATTTCTTACCTCTAAGGACACACAGTGTAGTGATCGAGTCATCATGTTGCAGTTTAGCGTAGTCACTTCATGTAACTAATTCTGCCAGCACTCTAACTCTTCATCAAAGTCTGAAGTGCAGGAACTCTCGCGATCCAATGTAATTCATGCATCCATAGTGGGATTCACCCAATCTTCATCTCACATCGTTGTCTTGTAGCTAGATTCCAAATCGTCATCATTCCCATAATGGCAGACTGGTCATATCAGTGACCCAGTCAATTTCGAGGAGCACACGATATGGATTGTTGTCATCCACTATCTCTATCACTTCAAGATCAACTAGTGTGCTCACTCCCTCAATATCCATAGTCAGCCCCTACAGCCACCCCATGGGGATGATCTTCTACTGATTGGCCATCCTCAGCTGAATCAGAGACCATTGTAGCGTGGGTCTCCCCATTCATTCCCAAGTCTACTTCGGTAGGATGTTCGCATCTGACCCCAGGTCCAAAATAACCTGATCCATCTCATACTCTCCTATCTGTGCAGACAGTCGCATCTCCCGTCCCATCCTTGTTTTATGCTTGTTAATCTTTGATACTACGCACAGCTCACCCGTTGCAGTTCCAGTGCATCTATTGATGAGCTCTTGTAACCTTTCCATAGCCTTACTATCACGCATTAACTTAATATAGGTCTCCAAGAAAGTTGTGAGCATAGAGGGGTCCATCTCCTACTTAGGCTTATCCTTCCTTCCTGAAGTGGAGGCCTTAATGAAGCTCTTTTTAGCTTCCATGAAGGTTTGACATGCGTGCTTCAAATCAAACTTAGCCTCTTTTGTCAGAGCTTTTTGAACCCATGTACTGTCTTCTAGCTATTTTCCCTTGTCATCTCCCATCGTGATTCCACTCCTGAGCACTATATTTACATTTTGATCCTCTTCGCATGGCTCAAACCTTATCATTTGTAGGTTGTGAGTCAGCGGAGGTGGTAGTGCCCCTCTATCATGTATCCTAGCTATCAGTATAGGACAATATTTTGTTTCATGATCAAACAACATGCAATACTTGCATGACAGACATGTTGGGTTAGTGCAATTGTAGGCACAATGTCCTGGTCCTCTGCAATTGTAGCAAATCTACCTTCCTCAACCTCTATCAGGTCCTCCTCCACCTCGGCCTCATCCGTGCCACTGAAATCTTGTCTGTGCCATCCTTCCTCTCCAGCCAAGGGGCCATGTTTTAGTCTAAACCCTATAGGCTGGAGTTCTATCCATCATCAATTCATAGCTCCTGCAAGTATGCTCATCATGCCCTACTGACCTACAAAAGTTGCAAAACAGCTATTGTGGTGTCTGTACAAACTTTTGTAGCTAGTGACAGTGATCTGTGGCATGTTTTCCGGCTACCTAATAGATAATGCAACATAATGCAGGCCTCGTGCTAGGTCCTCCTTGGGCTATTGGTCTTAAAGGTATTGGTCCCCCTACTGCAATATAGTTCACAAAGACTGGGCAATGGCCCTTGTCATGCCCCTGACTCTTACATTTCAAGCACCAGACCTCCTCGCACACCTCTAGTTGAACTGTCCTATCCTGCTTGAGACTTTGCATCTCAAGGCACTGATTCTTCAGCTATGCATGGATGTACTAAACACCCAGGTTTGGATCTTGCATCAGAGTCTCATGTAGTCTCATGGAAATCTCCAAAGCCTCCGCTTGAGTGGTTATCTTCTGCTGCAATAGCGTAGCCCTAAAGTATGGCAGGAGCAAAGCAACAAACCACTCGTAATGTTGTCTGTTTGTTAGGTTCATCTTGGCTTTGTGGATTGTACATTTCAACCTCTAATCTAGTTCCCAAGGCATCTTGTCTAGTTGCATCACGATTTCTTTGAATCCCACAATCGACTCCACCTTAGATTTATGCCTACTTAATTCTTTATTCATTGTTGTCTGGATTTATGCCACTCCAACATTCGGGCTATCATTAGAGTACTACCAGGTTAGCGCGCGACCTTGCAGAGAACTAACTAGCATCACCTTCTTTATATGATCATCTGTAACACCTTGAGCTTCCCATATAGCCCTCACAACAAACCAAAATTGGTTTGGGTCCTCATTTCCCAAGCCTTTGAACAAAGGCAGGTTCACTTTATTTTCCATACTAAAGTATGGTGGAGGTGGAGGTGGTACAGGTGAAGTTGGAGGTGATGGTGGTGAAATTGGAGGTGGTATTTGAGGGAATCCTTGTCTTATTAACTAAATATCACTTCACGAAGAAACCTTCACTATCTCTTCTTCATCACCTCGCGGAGGTGAAATCAACAGAATGTACTTAGGACCCTTTTTTTCCTTTGTTCCTGTAAGATTTTCCACTTCACGTAGTCCTGAACATCAAGGTAGATGCATAACCCATTTTTCGTACAATATAATTTTAATCAAGGTATTCAAATATTTTATGTACTTATCTCATGGTCGTTTGAAAAATTGTCGCTCCGCCTCGTTGTAGCTGACTAAGGTGTCGACCGTGAATTCAATCACAAATCCTCCTATGATGCGATCAAGCTAATGATTGACAGCATGGGCGATCTTATCCTCTGATGCTTCCAATTTTTGTATTACCTTTGAGGTCCACACAATAGGACCGTCAATTTTCCACCTTCCTTGGTTATCTCCTAGCTTCACAATCCACTCATATAGCTCAATAGGGAAGGAGTAGAAAAATATCTCGTGGACATTTGTCGACAAGTATCTATCCAACCACTGTTCCTTTGTCAGTCATGGGTTTTTGTTCTCCTATGCTGCAAATTAATGGATATTCATATCTAACCAGTGTTTGATCTCCTTTTTAGTTGGATTCTAGTGACACCATATTACACATCCCTTATGCAAATTCTAGTCCCAGCAACGGAACCATTTGTTGGCTTGAGGGGGCCTGACCCAGGTTCAACGTTAATTTAGCCAAACAGATCCCTACACAACTAACCCTTTCAGTATCATCCAACCGAGTGTGAACCAAAGTCTCACCCGAAGTAGTATGGGGGCATGCTGGAACCAAGTTTCCACACCCTCAAATGGTTGTGATGTCATTGATTCCCTCCATCCCTGCCTTCGCGCAGGTTTCTTTGCTCTAGGGCCTACGAGATGAGCCCTCAATTCTAGCCTTCAGTACCTTCACAAAAGGGTATGATCAGCCTTCGCACAGTCCTAGCCTGCTACTCAAGTACTTTCACGTTCCTATGGTAGTGTGTCATACAAATTCCCCAATTAATCTAAGTGACTTGCTTATTTTATCAAATAATTATAGTTAACACCGCGTAAACAGATATTAATAACTACATTCAGTTATTCAATGTAATTGTGGTCATTCACACATCATATAAGCACAATAAATGAAATTCATACATAAAGTATCAGATGCATCAATAGAATAAAGACAAAGAAATTTTAGAATATCTCTCTTTATTAATATCTTCCAAATGTTTACAGACTTTGTCCACCCTACGCACACAGTTGCAGGGGCCCGCGCACTCATTTGTGGAGTTCTACCGTAGGCCTATGTGCACTTAGTTGTAGAGCCTCTACCTACGCTACAACTTAAGACATACTTAAGAGCTACCACTCTCTTACATTATTCATCATTCTATGTCTCCAAAACTACTTAAAGCTAGCTCTTTTTATATAATCCCATGGTCCGCAAGATCTCTTATAGTGAACATTAGTTTACAAAACTAAGGGTGGACTACCCTTGCCTTCATGCTCCGTGACCACAAAATTTCAAGTCTTTACATTTTTATAACAAAATTTGACTCGAACATGGGCTTTTAGCCCAAAATCTACCCTTGGGTGATCCCACTCCAAAGAGAACCAATCAACTCAATTTCACATGCAACAATCTTCTCAACTACTAGGAGAAAATGTGCATTTTTGGAAGGGAGCTAGGTTGGCTACCGAGAATATTTGTGCAATTTTTGGGCTGAGGGGCTGACTTATGTCTAGGATTACGCAAACTGGGCCAAGCAGCCATGCTAGGAAGAATTGTGCAAATTTGTGGATGAAGGTTGACTGGCAGAATTGCACAATTCTGGAGCCCAATAGGCTACCTGACTGAATTGCACAATTTCTGGAGGGAAGGATGGTTGCCCTCCAGAATTTTGCAATTTCTTGAGGGAGTTGCTTAGCCTGCATCTAGAAAAATTTTGGAAGAACAACCTATGAGGGGGATGCAACAAGCTTTGATGGGACAGGTTGTCATTCTGTAAGAACAACAACGAAGCTTGTGTACTTGATGAAGCAAGACATGTTGCTGTGAGAGGTTGGTAGGGAGGCTCCAAAACAAAGCTAAGGGAAAATTTTTGATGGTGCTTGTAGCTGATACAACACTTGGCGACACAATGGTAGAAATTAAACTCTTTGAATGGACCTTGTTCATGAAAAGCAAGTCTAACACCTCCGGACGTATTGTTTAGTTCTTAAATCATCTTGGTTTCCACACTTGCTTGATCATAAGATGTAGCAACTGCCAAGCTCTTGGTCAATTGACACACATTCCAAGTCAATTCAACACAATTGTTTTGATTGGGGTTGCGGGGTATATTGGTGCACAAGCAATATAGTTGTGAGAGTCTTAGTTTCATCTCTGGTGTTGCTCCGTTGCCAGTAGGCTTGGACAGTACCCCAGCGGAGTCACATAGGAGCACAATCATGGCTCCGCTACTAGCAAGCTTGGTCAATACCTTGGTGGAGTTACTTGCATCACCTCTCTATGGAGGAAGGCTTTCTCTTCTTCGACTTATTCATTTTCATTTTTTCAAACTTTTTTTCACTTTTTCATTTTTTTCTTTTTTTCATCTTTGTAACTGTGCATAACACTTATTCATTTCAGAGGTGGAAGATGGATCTCGAATTATTGAGAGAAGAAGAGGTTGTTCCTATAGAGAAGTAGTTTATTATACCTCTAACCTGCCTGTTAAGGTTTTCCCCCTCACCTTACTCTACTTGACTGAGATGACAAGGGTTAACCCAAAAACAACTGACCAGACTATGTGACACTAGTTAGAATCGAAGTGTTGTGTTTTTACCAAGGTTCACTTCGAACAGTACATATTTTCCATCGATGTATCATGGACTAAAGGTGACAATTTCGTCATATAGAGGTAGGATGGAGATAACTAAGTAGTGATAACTACACAAGGCCTCTCATACTTTACCCAGCTTGTTTCAAGAGTCATGCATGGTTTCATGAGAAAATAACCTACAAGCAAAAATAAGCAGACAAACAACAAAGAAAAGTAGAAGAAGAAGTAAATCTAGGAACAAATCGAGTAAGAAAAGAAGCAAGCAAGAAAACAAACACACAAAGAAAGAAGCAAGCATGCATGCAAGAAAACAACTCAAAAGCAAACACTACTCCAACTCCTAAGCTAATAGTGCATGGGTCATCTCATGTGAAGTGATGCTCCCAATGCAGTCACCAGTGCATCGGTAGACCCATGTTGGTGAATACATGGTTCGTGAACAAGATAGTTGTGTGAACCATCAAACAAGAAATATGTAACAGTGAAGATAAACATACTCTGAGTTTAAAAGCATCCACATAAAGGAAATGAGTGAAAGCACATGAAATGCACTCTGTGGACTTACCATGATGTTGTGTGAAACTACGTGCAGAGTTTATGCATACACACACTCTTTATTGTGATATGCAAGCATACGTGAGGAAGGTAGACCACTTATAGTGTGAAAGTGTGCTTGTTGAGTAAGATTCCTCCAATGCATGAGAAATGGGATCATGTAGTTCGAGTGGAGGAAGTGAAATCTGAGTTTTAAATTGATCTTCACTACATACAGATGAGTGATGAGGATCCTTGCATGTTTGGACAATTTCTTAATCAGAAGTGAAACCAACCTCAGGGCAGCAAGGGCCTAACATAATAATCAACTCAGGCTAAAGTGCCTCGACAATATGGGGGGTTTCGTCTTCATTGACAGATGGATCATCATAGACGAGTGTCTTAGACATATTAACAAAGATTGAATCAACATCGTGATCAGATGAATAAGTGAATAGATCATGACAACTAAGATTGGGAAATGTAGGATTCTGGTTGAGATCCTCATGATTTATTGAATCACACAAAGGGGTAGATGAGAAGCAAGAATGTTCATCCTCTGCATTTCCAGAAACGATATATGAAAAATCAAGTGGATTTTAAAAGAATGATTGGTCCTCTCCTTTGTCAAATGATGGACTGACATCTGATGTTTCCTGCAAATGATCAATAATGGGTGCTTCCGTGGACAGAGATACACACGAAAAATCAGGGATGGCAGGATCACCAAGGATGTCAGGAAAAAATGGAGAAGGTACAGACAGAGAGGGATGGTCCTCTGTTGTAGGTGGATTTTCAAGCTCCTAGTCATGCCCTTCATGAATGTCAGTGTATGTTTATTGTGCAACACCAACTTGGTCGATAAATCGATCCAAATTCAAAGCAGGTGTAGAGTATAGAATGGAAGAACACAAGAAAGTGTCACTTGGAGGATTATCCCAATTCGAAGATGCAGTTTGAGGTACAAAATACATGTGACGAGGTATGGGACTCACAACCAAGTCTATGCAAAAATCGAAAGGAGTGATGTCAGGAGGATGTCATGGTTGAATAAATGTGTGTGCATGCTCTCCCACATCACTCTGTGATGGTGGGGCTATTTGATGAGGGAAAGGCGAACAGTGACCGTGTCCATCTGTGATTGCACAACTCCATTACCAAAGTATGTTGAGCAGGGTTTAAGGTTGAACTTCTTCTTGGGATTAACAGATAGGACAAGGCAGTATTTGAATATGTCCATGAGATATTGAAATTTCGTCTGACTTTTTGGGGCTTCAAACATGAATAGACTGAAGCACTCTAAAAACTCCATGGGTGATTCGTGTGGGGCCTTCCATTGTTTTAACAATTTTTTATCAAGCACTTTAGGATCAAAATGGTGGAAAATAGATTCAATCAGATTGTTGAACTACTAGAATGAGTGCACAAAGTTATTAGGTAGTGTGCCACACCATCATGGTGGGTGGTCACAAATTGTGTGTGTGAGCAGTGAACAAACCTCTATTTCATTAAAATATTCCACACCCTACATGAGTGCATGGAATTCATCTAAGTTCTCAGGCCATGCTACTTCACCTTCACCATCATACATGAGTTGTGACAAGTGATCCCAGAACTCCCTCTTGACTTGAAATATATGTTCGTTGGACAGAAATTTCAGAGGTAGAACTATAAAAATCTCTATGATAAATGTGCAAAGATTCAAAACATATGATGAGGGCTCAGCTTGTCATATGGCCCTCCTTCTAGCACTAAAATGTTGACGGGTCTGGACCTGCCAAAATGTAAGGGGATCTCCCCAGTAAGAAGTCCCAATTATACGACACGCCATTTGGTGTAGGAGTCCCAGCAGTGGGTCATATGGTAATGCCTTGACCACAATTTCACATAGAGGAAAGTAAGATAACTCTGTTGGTAGCAAGGATGTGACAACTACAGTGAGGCAAGGAAGGTGCATCAAAGGTTTTAACACATGGGGGTTGAGATGAGTGTTGTTGAGCATTGGAAAAGCTATGTATTTACCATCTATTTCTTTATCTTTTCCTTTAAATCATAACTTCTTTACATTTTAATATGGTAATATGTTAAAGGATTATGATAGAATTAACGAGATTTGTGATTGGTGTAAAATGATTAATTATTGTCTTTTTCTATGCAGAAAGTGAAGAAAATGGAAAATCACTATTCCAAAGGAAAAGACAAAGCAAAACCAACTACAGCCCCTTTGCAAGAAAACACATCTAGACGAGGAAATCAATATTGAAGCGCATGGACCAGGAAAAGGAAGAAGAAATATGGTGTCAGCGCAAGCGGACAAAATGATAACCGAATATTAAAGATATGGAAAATCCCTCAAGATCCTTTGATCCTAAGGGATCGCTACCTCAAGACTTATCTTTATTTTTGATACTTCCACCCAGCCATTATAAAAAGGGATAATGATACTAGCCCAAGGGGCGGATAATATTGTTTATTTGTAGAGTTCACTATTGTAATATGAACTTTGATCATCGACTCTCTTTAAAGAGCGATAGCTATAACTTTGCCTTTATGATTAATATATAACTCAGTTGTTGTTCTATTATCTGATCCTGGAGTAACTGCAACAATGCGTCTCTGGTGGCTAAGGGCCTGGCCCCAGTGGATCACTTGCTTTCTGTATCATTATTTTACGATTACAGTCATGTGTGGTTTGATTTCCTTTGCATTTCCTTAACTTGCTTTATTCAGTAATCTTCTGTTCTTGAACATTTCATTGACTTGCTCTATTATATAGAATTCGTAATTGAATATAAACATTATTATTTGCAACTAAAAATGTTATGTTGTTCATTTTGAAATAATATCGCACTATCTAATTTGGATATTGCTATTCATTTACAGATTGATATTGTTGTTCATTTACAGATTGATATTGTTGTTCATTTACAGATTGACATTGTTGTTCATTTAGCTACGGTTTACTTACAATTGTGATTGTTGTTCATTAGATTACTGTTCCATTATCATTGCAATTGTCGTTCCTCTACAACTGTGGTTAATGTCCATTATGCTAGAATAAGATTACAGATTCCATAGTGGCTATGTGTTTACACTTGATTAAGTTTGCTATTCAATTTTCGTAGACTTACTTAGGTTTTTTGTTCCTTTCTTAGATTGTTGTTTAATTCCTTTCAGTTAAGATTATTGCTTAATTCATTCCTGTAGATTAAGCTTTGCTGTTTTATCTCTTCAATAGATTAGTTACTGTTCCTTTTCCATTAATTGAATTGTTATTTCAAGTATTTTCTTTCGTGTGAATTGAAATATCTACAACTGTAGCGAACATTGACTACTGCTGTCTAGTTCTCTGATTGGAGTGTTATAAACATATTTTGGCACTGCAACCACAATCACATATGTCCATAAACCAAGGGCCTCTAAGCAGCTAAAAGTGTTGTTTCATACCCTAAAGGAACAAGGTCAGTTGATTACATCATTTCCCAGAAGTTCTCCCTGAAAAACTACTTAGAAATGGTCAAATCTGGACCATACAAATGGCTTAGTGCTAAGGGTGTGATGCATCTCACCTGCTACATGCAAAAGGTGTGATGCATACTGAAAAGCCCTTCTATAGGGTGCGATAAGTGAGAGCAAACAAATGGCAGAGGCGGTTGGCTAGGTGGAAACCTAGAGAATCTTCTAGAAACTGCGCATTTGACACTTGCCTCTCTAAATTCACCTAGGAATGAGTAGGAGATCATGAAATCTCCAAGTGGAACCAAGAACTATCAGAGAAATGAAACTAATCAAAATCCCAAAAGCTGACTCACCCACCTGCAAATATCTATATATGGATCCCTCATCGTAGAGATCCAGAGGCTGGAATTTTGTATTTTATAAGGAAGTGTTGTTGGTTTCTCTATGAAACATTGTATTGTTGGGTGATCTAGCTTTTCATGTGGTGAATAGGGCTTTCATGCTGAGAGGATGGCGCTGGGTCAAACCAATGGGCTGTAATCTTCTCTTCTACTACTTCTATCAATAAAGATATTTGAGTTTTCCTCCATATTCTTGTATATTTATGAATCTTGTATTGATATATGCATTTGTATGGTTAATATACATCTGATCCTATATTTTTTATGGTTATAGATCTCTATGCTTTGATGGTATTATGCTGCTTTGACTCTACATGTGTTCTTTGAAGTGGGACAAATAAGGAAGGAGCGGTGAAGCTCTGTCAAAGGAGGGAGGAAACAAGCAAGGAGCCAAGCAAAAGACTGAGGTTGGTACTCTTTGCTTCTCTCTCATCTATCTCTCATAAAGGAAAACACAAGTAACTTTAGATTGTATGTTTCTAAGATAGCTACCCGTCTTAGTGGGACTAGCAGCTCTGAATGGACACTAGTTTTCCCGATAAGAAAATGGCGAATCCGTTGGGGAACAAATATTTTGATTGTTAGTCACTATTGTTTTCTTTATAAACTACAGACAAAGCCTGAAGTTAAGCTAGCTAGCCTTCGAATTGCTTTTGCTATGCAACTGCAAAGTAGATCAACGTTGCTTCAGTCAATGTCCAGGTTAGTTTACGAACTGAATATCTGACTTGTAAACATTCTAAGTGCCCTAGTGGTAGCTCAAGTAACCTCATTTGGTCAACCCTTATACTTTTTGTTTACTGCCTATCATTAGCTCAGCCTAAGTCCCTGAACTAAGCTGCAAACTATCAACAAAAACCAAGCTTATTCTCATCCCTAGACCATCACACTGTCTCTCATTGGCAGTCTGGATGCATCACACCTCCCGTGTGATGTAGGTGAGATGCATCCATGTTTCCTTGTGTTACAGGTGCGATGATTGAGTAAGACTGTTTCTGCCTCCAGATTTTGGTTTTTTCTTCATTGTCTTCAACTTTATTCAGTAGTTTTGATGTTTGTGATTAGTATATCACTGTTGAAACTCTCTTCCTTTGCATTATTCAGCCTCCATTGATAAAAATTTGTGAATGTTTTTATGTATTTTTCGTCATTTACTATTCTCCTTTGAAAACAATAGCTTAATCGAACTGTAGTCTTTTGATTTGAAAGTGTCGCAAGTGTCGTTTTCAATCAAAGAAAAGAGTGTCGTAAAGTCTTCCTCTTTTAGATATCCATTTACACTTTTGCCATTGTATGTGATTTGAATCATCAATTATTTGAAGTGTCGAAAGCAGTTTTCAAATCGAAATTGAAAGCGTCGTCTTAATCTTCCTTTTGTTTTTAAAAAGAAATTGTTGAAGTGTCACTTTGAGAAAAGATAGTTCAGATCTGTACTTATTTTTATTTTTGTCATTCCCACATTAAGGAAATTGAAAAACAAATACATGCATGTGCATTTGCGTTTAGATTGCATGCGGAAATTGATTTAGGACAGTGCATCTTAGTGTGTGCTCTCTGCTGTATGTTGACAGAATTTTACTTCTCTTTCTTTAGTAGCTAGGATTTTCATTGCAAAAATAAAGTAAATGACTGTTTATCATCTTAGATTTCATATTTAGGAATTGTGTATCTACATCACACCATGAACCTTAAAGGAAAAATTCTTAAGAAAGATCAACTGTAGAATAAATCCCAATGAACATAAAAACGTTTTGGAGCCTAACGCACAACATCTAGAAGTCTAGGCTAAAGACGTATTCCGGCGTCGTAAAGCCTGGTAACTATCGTTTTCATCATAGGTTGGGCGATTCCTCCTCTTTGATATTACAAGTGCCAGTATGGACTTGTGCTCCCACGTACCATCAAGTATATATTGGGAGACCACAATAGGCTATATCCTTTTTCCTTAGGAAGCTGTGTCTACCGCCCTATCGATCGCAATGCACTGAACATAGCATTCGAGAAGATTCACTACCATACCTTAAAAAGTATTTTACAGTTTTGTGATTGGTTTGGTAATCCCTTTGTCTAGATTTCCAGAGTAGTCACTTTCATTCCTTTTCAGACTCCTTAAAAGAAAAGGTCCATCTAAGCACTTGTC
>APFE030055108.1:0-12818 GCA_000404065.3 Pinus taeda | reverse complement strand
TAAAATCATTTAAATGGTCTGCAACAGATCCACCTTCTGACATCTTCATATTAAATAAACGCTTCATAAGAAATACTTTATTTGAGGCCGAGGGTTTTTCATATAGTTTGGCCAATGCCGACATTAAACCCTCTGTTGTCGTTTCTTTTGAAATATTAAACGCTACCGACGCCGCTAGGCACAGTGGTATTGTTCCAAGTGCCTTTCTGTCGAGAATATCCCATTTTGTGTCTGTCATACTCGTCAGCTTTGTATTTCCACTCAATGGTAGGTACAGATCTCTCTGATACAAATAATCTTCCATCTGCATCTTCCACAGCTGGTAGTTTTGGCCGTTGAATTTTTTGACCCTAAACCTATCATCTTCCGTCGTTGCTCCCACTCGAAACAGGAACCCTTCTCTCTCCTGCGAGTTTATCAGCGAAATAGACCTTCGGCTCTGATACCAATTGTTAGAAAATTATATATTACAGAGCAATGGAACACATAAAATATTGCAGAAATATAAACACAGAAAACGCATAAAACAAGAGAGACGCAGATATACGTGGTTCACCCAGTTTGGGCTACATCCGCGGAGAAACAACCAGTCCTCCTTTTATTATATTATCCAGCAAACTGAAGAGATACAACCTACAGTAGATCCATTGTAACACCCTTTTCGCTCTCAATCTCCTCTCGCTTCCTCACTCAGAATACAGATATACAAAGACGCAATACAATTACCTCATATATAGTGAGGGGTTGTCTTCTAGGACAAAAAACCCTAAACTAAACATAACTTCTACCGTCAAATCATCCGCCTAATGAACGGCCCAGATTGACTAGAAATGACTAGACTTTTACAAGGCAATTTTACATCTATTTTTAGCTTCAGGGGCACCGTCAGATCATCCGCCTAATGAACGGCCCAGATTGACTACAAATGACTAGACTTTTACAAGGCAATTTTACATCTATTTTTAGCTTCGGGGGCGCTGCCCCCGAACCTCTGTCTGGGGACTGCTGGCCCCCGGACCCCCCCAGCGGGGAGGGATCGACCCCCCCGCGTGGAGGGGTGTACAGTGTTCTTGGAGTATACATCCGACTAAGACCTTTGAATACAGAAAATAATCAGGCTCCACACCCAACACTTTATGTTCTTTAGTTAGGTCTTTTCATCAAACAAATATCAAGAACAAAATAGCAACAACAGAGGACATAGAAATTAGCTTCTCAGACAAGGCAAAACCCCTCCAAGGGGGAAACCTGAAAAACTCCTCTTCTTATAGAATCTGCTTCAATTGAGACACAAAGACCCGAACGATAGACCAAGTCCTTTTCAAAGTACCAAGTCAACCCTCCAACAAGTCCTTCCCTGATTTTGCATCAACCAGCTTCAAACCGCATCTTCGACCTGCCAGCGTCAACACTGCAACTTCAACCCTCCAATTTTGGCCTTGCAGCTTCTCTAGAAACCCTAATCGTGCTTCCTCCTGAGACCTTCCGAGAGCAAGACAGCTACTCCCAAGGTCAACAAAGTCAAGGTAGGGTATTCTTTCTTCCAGCTACAAGATTCTGCACTTTGTCCTACTGCAACACAGACTTGCTATTTCGGGCTCCTTCTGTAGCACTAGAAATCTTAAAATTTCGCACGTGTGAGAGAGATAGAGCCCAAAACAAAGATTTTTCCTTCTTTCTTGGATTCTTCTTGCTTCCTAAACCTTTGCTCTCCTTTTCTGCTTCTCCCAACTACAGATCAAACACTTTTCTTGATAGATCGAACTTGATGATGAGTTGAACTGCTTCTTTATATAGCCTTTCCAAGGGGTCGAATGTCCCATGTTTCAGCTCTGACGACGACATCTCCTCTGCTCTGCTTTGGCCATAAGCTAGACTTCAAAATATTACTCTCGCATCTATAATTGCATCGGGTCCTGATCCAAATGGATCCAAATATGCTCTCTAAGTCTTCAAAAGCTAGTAAAATCATGCCAAAGATCAAAACCATCGCAGGAGAAGAACCCTTAGAATGGCGGAAAAACCCTATCGGGAGGCAAAAACCCAAGGAAACAGTGAAAAAACTGAGTATAGGAGGTCTGGACAGTGAAATGCACAACAGCCGTCAGATCTGACCGATCAACGGTCCAAATCTGATCGACGGATCGGAATCGACGGATATCAGCGCAAACTATGTGGAACTTGCAATGGTGATCAGCAGAGTCAACATGGACTGTCGATTAAGCGTGCAGATCGACGGCCCACGTTGCATCGCAGGATCGCTATCGGAGAACACAACAGAGCGCTCACCGTTGGCCCGGAGCATGAGCGATATGCGATTGCGATCAATCGCATCGACGGATCGCAATCAGGGAAACATTATGGACCGGGGCATTTATACATGTATATGTGCGATGCGATTAGCCGAACCCGATGGCTATATAAGCATTATTGCATAGATTTTGAGATCCGCAGAAAAGTCATTTTTAATGCATTTTCACAGTTTTAACGTATTTCTAAAATACAAAGGGGAACCTCGGAGCAGGACCAAAGCGACTTGAAATGTGCGATAAGACCCGGACCCGAAAGGGTTCGTGAAGGGAAATTTATAAAATTTGAAGTCCGTCATGAGCCATTTTTAATGTATTTCCAATGTTTTGATGTATTTCTAAAAAACAAAGGGGCAGGGCATTTGCGACAGGCGACAACAATTGGTAACGGACCCGATAACTCTGTTTGGCTCTGTTCATATTTTTAACAGTCAACAGGTGAACTAAAATAACAGAATATATAGCCGTAAGGGGAAAAACAACAGCGAAACCAGCGTAAATTATCATGGAGTATCACTGGCACGAGCGAGCCACCTGACAGCAAGGCAAGATTACCAGAATTTGGTTACTGTTGTTAGAAAAAGAAACCTCCGAGTTCATGTGTGTCGATTCATGGCATCAAGTCGTTAAAAAGACAGAGAAGATAGATTAAGACACCTCGAGCCTTTGAGAGCTCGGGAGCATTGTAAAAAGCCTATAAATGGTTAAATGTTAGAAGGATGAGGGGTTCAACTTTTGGAGACTGTGGATACTCTGCTACTCTAGCTTCTCATCTTCATTTCAGCGATATAAGCTTCTTTTGTTGTTACATGTTCAATTCCCATTTTCTCTTTTGTTTTAAGCATGCACTTGAATAGGTTATTCATGTTTTCTTTTGTGTCTAATGCCAGATAATTGTCATCTTATCTCTGCATTGATAAATTAGATTTGCAAGCTTCATTTACTTCCTGTAGCTAGCCATTCATATGTGTTTATGTATGCATCTGCTGGTACAGTCAGTATTCTCCATCTATCCATTGAATCTATAAACTATTGAGCATCAATGGTCTAAAGCCTTGTAAAACTAAGGGTGTTCATGCATGTCTTGAGTGAAAACAGAGTTGAAACAGTCATCTGACTTGATCCAAACCATCATCCATTCCAATAGTTCAGAGTACAATATTGAAGATTTATATGTTAGCAGGCATCTCTGAGCTACAACCTAGGAGAGCTTCCTAGAGTGATAACATAATTGACATCATTCACTGGGAGAGGAGACTAAAGCTCAGCTTCCCTAGGAGACGACATAAATCCAACTTTGATGATAGACATAGTCTGGGCACTTTTTCAATTGTAATCATCTACCTGGCGACTCTACTGGAGGACGAACCTCTTGGCGACTCCACTTGATAGTTCTGGCTCAGTTTGTAAGGCATACTCGAAGAAGTCCTCATAAGCCACAAGCTAACCCAGTATCTGACCCTGAAAAAATCATCAAAAAAAGAAAGGCATTGCAGAAATGAGCATCAGGTTCACGTAGCTCTAAACAATATTCTATATCTCTTCAAGAAAATCTTGTAATAGAACAAATACATGTTGAGAGTATAGCATCTAATATTAGCAGTGAAGAAAAAATCTCATAAATTCATAAAGCTCCTTATTCTTTAGGTTCTCCTTTTGTTGCAAGCCCAAAGGAAATCTCACCTCCTATCCATCATACTCCTTTAGTCCTATCAATCACTCCTCAGCGCTTTGTCATTCAGACTTCAAGTACCCTTATAGCCACCATAGCTATGGCAGGTCCATAAGCACCTACCAAAACGGAAAGAATCATAGCTACTAGGTATGGACCTCTAGTCCTGCCCACTCCTTTGAATGCCATGCTTACTGGAGAATACCAAAAGTATAGGCCTAAGTTCATTGGGATTGAAGGTGTTACAGTAGAGGAACATCTTGAATCATTCTATAACTACGCTGATAACCTGGACATTAGTGAAGACGATGTATGGATGAGAGTCTTTGTCCAAAGTCTAGATGGAGAGACTAGAAAATGGCTCAGAGAACTAGCCCCAAGGTCTATAGCAAATATTGAGGCTTTAGATGATGCATTCCTAAAGCATTGGGGGGATAAGACGGATCTACTCTACTACCACACCGAGTTTGGGAACTTCAAGAGGGAAAATGGTGAGTTGTTGTCTGATTTTAATAAGAAGTTTAACCGCATGTACAGCAAGATACCAGCTGAAGTAAAATCCACCACTACCTCTGCTAAACTCACCAATGCCAGTGCGTTCGATTCTGACTTCTGTCTATTGTTGAGGGAGAGGCAATGTTCTACTTTGGCTAATATGCAGGGTGCAGCCTTGGAAGTAGAATCAAACATCAGGGCTGCAAAGAAGCTCAAGGGAAATGTTGATAGAAGAAGATAGAAGAGCGAGTCTTCATCATCTTTAGATCCCAAGATAGATAAAATGACCAAGATGATAGAGTCATTAGCCTCTAAAATCTCCAAATTAAAGGTTGAGTAGCACTCTGGGAAAGGATGAGTTCCTAATACCTTTGCTCCTAGAAATCCAAATCCATATAGAAGAGCTAATGAGCAGTTGCAGATTTTGCAAAGAAACAAAGATGCCAATGAAGACCAAAGGGTTAAGACCCCTTTCCAGAATGCAGTCATGGAAGAAGAGCGGTTTGAAGAAGATGATGAGATCCATTGTCTGGAAGACAAAGGCAGTGCCTCCTTTTTGACCTTAGCTACCTATGAAAAGTCATTATTCAATGACCAGATCAACCAAGAATGGGATGGTGAAGCTGTTCTGCAAACTGCTGATCAGCACAAATATAATCTGAGGTCGGAGATGAATAATGCCAAGGAAACTTCTGTTCAGAGCGCTATTGTCCCTATAATACAACAAGCTAATAAGCAGAAGCGATCGGCAGTTGATCCCATCATCCTCAAAGCTCCAGCTCACGAGGTAAGAGGCCTTGACAAGTCTCCTTCTCCTTTCAGTTTTCAATCAAAAATTCAGAAGCTAAGAATACCTATACCTCTAATTAAACTAGTGAAGAATGAGTCCTTCAAGAGATCTACCTTGAGGCCCTTGCGCCTAATGCCATCCAAGCCTCCACCGACTATGTAAATCTGCAAGATGACAAACCAGTTGGTGTTCTCAGCCCAATGATTGAAAATTATGATAACAGCTCCCCATCATTTTATGTCTCTCTGACTATTCATGACAAAATCCTTCACAACTGCCTTCTGGACACTGGAGCCAGCCATAATCTAATGCCCAAGGCTGTCATGGATGAATTGGGTCTTGACATTACCAAGCCTTATCATGACCTGTTTTCTTTTGACTCTAGAAAAGCGAAATGTCTGGGATTAATCAAGGACCTAGCCATCACTTTGTCTCAGCTGCCCACGAAAAGCATGATGATGGATATTGTGGTAGCACATACCCCCCAAGTTTGGCATGTTGCTTTCCAGAGGTTGGATCAAGAGATTAGGTGAAACATTACAAAATGATCTGTCCTACGCTACTGTCCCAGTTTTTGGAGGTGAGAGCAAGAGATTATACAGAAAAGCTCAGTGGGCTTATATTATCAGTGATGAAAGGAATCCCATCTATGTTGTCGACACTAATTTGGAGCTTGTATTCTTCAGATTGAAGAATCCCAGTTGGCCTCCATGCAGCTTAAGAAACCAGTTTGCCAGATCACAGAGGAAGAAGGCCCACAAATTTGGGACATGTTCCTTGATGGAGCTTGCTCTAAGGAAGCTGCGGAGGCAGGTGTAGTCCTTGTGTCCCCCACACAGGAATGCATTCATTTATCTTTCAAATTAACTTTTCAGGTCACAAATAACATCGCAGAGTATGAAACCTTGATATTGGGCTTAAACGCTGCTAAATAAATGGGCATCAAAGGTCTGAAAGTGTTTGGAAACGCAGACCTTATCATTCAGCGGGTCAACAAAACTTTCCAAGCAAAGCATCCAAGGCTGAAAGTATACAGAGATGAGGTATGGAAGCTCAAGGACTCTTTTAATATTTTCATCATTTCTTACATCTCGAGAATGAAAAACCAGCTTGTTGATTCCCTTGCTGTGTCTGCTAGCACGTTTATTCCTCCTTTGCCTCCTAAATTGACTTATGAAGTTCAGGTGAAATATAGACCATCTCTACCCGGCAATGTCAAGTACTGGAAAGTTTTTGAAAATGATGATGAAATTAATAGGTTTTTACAAGTCGTTGATGAATTTTCTGCAATGCACATCGACCAAGAAAATGAAACCATTGGAGAATACAACCAATCCAAGCTAAAGGACGAGATTGGTCAGGACAGCGTTGTTCAGCTGCCTAGTAACCATATACCCAAAGGATTGGTGCCCCTAGAAAAGTTGTTTGATCATAATGATGTACCTTATAAGCCTGCCAAAAAAAAAATGAGTCTGTTGTTTATAAACATAATGTAGGGAGTCTAGCCCATCCAAAGTACATAAATCTGTCCACTCACTTGTCTTCTGCCCAGAGTTCCGAGTATTGCACCCTGATGAAGCAATTCACTGATATTTTTGCTTGGGAATACAGTGATCTTAAACCCTATGATGCAAACATCATTCAGCATAAGATTCCACTGGAAAAGAACACCATCCCTTTTAAGCAGAAATTAAGACCTATCAGCGCTCTCTTATTGCCTTTGATTGAAAAGGAAATCAAGAAATTGTTGGATGCCAAGATCATAGTTCCCCTAAGGTATTCAAAGTGGATAGCTAACCTTGTGGTAGTAAGAAAGAAAAATGGAGAAATCAGGCTTTGCGTTGACTTCAGGACTCTAAACAAATGCTCTAAAAAAGACAACTACCCCCTGCCTAAGATGGAGCACTTGCTGCAAAAATTTTTAGGGGCTAAAGTCATGTCTTTCTTAGATGGATTTTTAGGTTACAATCAAATTGTTGTACATCCAGAAGATCAGGAAAAGACCGCCTTCACTACTCCTTGGGGCACTTTCATGTACTCCAAGATGCCTTTTGGACTAATGAATGTTGGAGCTACTTTTCAGAGGGCCATGGACATAGCCTTTGTGGGAGAGAAAGACAAGTTTGTCCTTATTTACCTTGATGACATAACAATCTTTTCTAGCACTCACAAGGACCATTTGCAGCGTTTGAAGAAGGTGTTTCTAAAGTGCAGACAGTTCGGAATTTCTGTGAACCCAAAGAAGTCACAATGTGCTATAGAAGAAGGCAAACTTCTGGGAAATATTGTTTCTGTTGAAGGTGTGAAAATTGATCCAGCAAGAGTTCAAACAATTCAAACAATGTCCATCCCAAGGTCAAAAAGGGACATTCAATCCTTCCTGGGTAAGATTAACTTTATAAGGAGGTTCATTCCAAACTTTGCAGAGCTAGTGAAGTACATCACTTCCATGCTGAAGAAAGAATCAGAAATAAAATGGACAGACGCTGCAAGAAGCTCTTTTGAAGCCATCAAACAAGCTATCATGGAAGCTCCCACTCTAATCAGCCCAGATTACACCAAGGAGTTTTATATCTTCTCTTTTGCCTCTTATGATACACTTGCAGCAGTTCTGTTGCAGAAAAATGATGAAGGTGTAGAGCACCCCGTGGCCTTTTTCAGCAAAACTTTGAGGGATGCTAAACTAAAGTATGACCTTATTGAAAAACAAGCTTATGCTCTCCTAAAATCTTTAACAACATTCAGAATTTATATTCTGCATTCCAAAGTGGTTGCATATGTACCTTCAGCCTCAGTAAAAAATGTCTTAACTCAGCCAGATATTGATGGAAAGAGAGTTACATGGATTGCAAAATTCATAGAATTTAACATAGAGGTGAAGCCCACTAAGCTTGTCAAAGGCCAGGGCTTGGCTAAACTCATGGCCGAGGAAAATTGCAGTTTGTTAAACATCAATTGCATGGGTTCAAATTCAGGTGATGAGCAGATAGAAGAAGCAGCAGAAGAGCAAGAGCAGAATCAACCTTTGGCTGAAAATCTAGCCACCTGTGAATGGTATTCCAGTACAGTTCATTTTTTTCAGAAGCTAGAAGTCCCTCCAGGGCTTAGCTCAAGTCAAGCCCGGGCCATTAAGCTCAGATCAACCAAATTCTGCATTAATAAAAACCTGCTTTATTGGAGAGACCCATTAGGAATCCTCTTGAGATGCCTAGATAAAGGACAATCTGTGGAAGTCATGCACCAGTTCCATTCTAGCATCTGTGGAGGGCATCATTATTGGAAAACCACAGCCCACAAGATCTTGAGCGTTGGGTATTATTGGCCTACTCTGTTCTCTGATGTGTGTTCTTTTGTGAGGTCTTGTGACAAATGTTAGAGGTTTGCAAGAAGACAACAGCTAAAATCTTTGCCCTTGAAGCCAGTACACGCCAATGGTCCCTTCCAGCAGTGGGGCTTGGACTTCATAGGTGAGATTAATCCACATTCCAGTGGCCAGCACGAATGGATCTTGGTAGCCACTGATTATTTCACCAAATGGATTGGGGCCGTACCCACTAAAAATGCTAATCATCAGGGTATCATAAAGTTCTTGAATGAGAATATTTTCACTAGATTTGATTGCCCAACCAAACTAGTCACTGACAATGCAGCAGCTTTCAGGGCAGAAGAATTGGTGGACATGTGTGAATCCATGGGCATTCAATTGGTGCATTCTACCTCATATTATCCTCAAGGCAATGGCCTGGCAGAATCATCTAACAAGAGTCTTGTAAGGATAATCAAAAAACTGTTGGAGGACAACAGAAAGAGTTGGGATTCCAAATTGAAGTTTGCACTATGGGCTGACAGAGTTACCAACAAGAAGTCCATAGGAAATTCTCCACTTAAGTTGGTTTATGGCATTGACATTGTTTTTCCTATCCAGCTAATTCTCCCTGTGGCCAAATTCTTTCGAGAAGAACATGATGAAACGAATGACATGGTAAGGAGAATGAATAACCTGGTTGAATTACAGCAGATCAGAGAGCAGCTGGTTGAGAAGTCAAAAGTTCATCAGAAGAAAATCAAAGAAACCTTTGACAGGAAGGTGAAAGTGGACAATTTCCACGCTGGTGACTGGGTTCTCAAATGGGATGCATTGAAGGAAAAGAAAGGTAATCATGGTAAATTTGACTCCTTATGGATAGGTCTTTTTGTCATCGCTCAAAATCAACAGAACAATACCTTTATTCTGCATAGTCTGGAAGGAGAAGATGTTTTTGGTGGCCCAATCAATTGGGCGGCTCTTGAAACTTTATTTCATTTAAGGCTTTAAAGCCTTGATGTTGTAAATATGTTTTTCAGTTTTTATTTTCTATGCAAAATAAACTCCATGCCCAATGGAACACTACGAGATAGATTTGATTTTGGTTTTACAGGAAAGGCATCGGTCTGTGGTTCTTGAAACCTCACAGGGAGGCTTTCATTCCCAGAAGGAGCCAGTGTTAACCCCTGAGGTGCAGTGCTGCTATTTTTAATGGAAATGTCCCCTGTTTCATCTCTGACGGCCATATCTCCTCTGCTCCGCTTTGGCCATAAGCCAGACTTCAAAATATTACTCTCGCATCTATAATTGCATCAATTCCTGATCCAAATGGATCCAAATATGCTCTAAGTCTTCAAAAGCTAGTAAAATCATGCCAAAGATCAAAACTATCGCAGGAGAAGAACCCTTAGAAAGGCGGAAAAACACTATCAGAAGGCAAAAACCCAAGGAAACAGTGAAAAAACTAAATATAGGAGGTCTGAACAGTGAAATGCACAACAGCCGTCAGATATGGCCAATCAGCAGTCCAGATCTGATCGGCGGTGGCATTCGGCGAAAATCGGCGCAGACTATGTGGAACTTGCAATGGCGATCGACGGAGTCAACGTGGACCGTCGATCAAGCGCGCAGATCGACGGCCAACGTTGCATTGCAGGATCGTTATCGGAGAACACAACAGAGCGCTCACCATTCGCCCGGGGCATGAGCGATATGCGATTGCGATCAATCGCATCGACGGATCGCAATCGGGGAAACATTATGGAGCGGGGCCTTTATACATGTATATGTGCGATGCGATTAGCCGGACTCGATGGCTATATAAGCATTATTGCATAGATTTTGAGATCTGCAGAAAATTCATTTTTAATGCATTTTCGCAGTTTTAACGTATTTCTAAAATACAAATGGGAACCTCGGAGAAAGACTGAAGCGACTTGTGATATGCGATAAGACCCGGACCCGAAAGGGTTCGTGAAGGGAAATATATAAAATTTGAAGTCTGTCATGAGCAGTGTTGTTAAAAGCGCGATTAAATCGCACTTTTTTCAAAAAATCGCGAGTTTTTCCCTAGCCCGATTTAATCGCGCTTTTTATAAGAAAAAAGCAGGCTAAATTTTTTTTGCCTCTTTTTTGGGAAAAAAGCTCAGGCTGACGGGGCAGCGTGATTTATAATGAAAAATTGAAAAAAATGAAAAAAATTGAATATTTTTGTACCAAACGATTTTTTCCCAATTTTTTCCGCTTTTTTCCCGATTTTTCCGATTTTTTCCAATTCATTCCCCGCGCCGATTTAATCCCGCTCGCGCTTTTAACAACATTGAGATGAACTGAACGATCACATTCATGTATATAATAGATAGCTGGCTAATTGAATAAACGAATCAGTTTTCAGGAGTTACTCCTGGCCTGACATGGTATCAGAGCACAGGTCCCAGGTTCTTTTTTTTAACCTTGCCTTGTAACTCCTCTGTCCACTGCCTGCCTTCTGCTCCTCTGTCCACTGCCTGCCTTCTGCTCCTCTGTCCACTGCCTGAGAAACGCTGTCTGACAGGTATGAGAAACGCTGTCTGACAGGTATGAGAAACGCTGTATCAGAGCTCTGAAAATATCGCCGGTTATCGCACTGGTAGTAGAACGCAAGCGAAAATATGGTACAACTCCCAAATTAATTTTGGTGCTTTAACTCATATCAGTTTCCCGACAGTAAACGATCCCTTTGTTCTACCTTTTTATACTCTGCCCACGCCAAACCAACCGGTCTTCATACGCAGTCCCCGGTCCTTTGAACCGGCAATACACACAGTGATATTGCGTAACAACGTTGGTTTTGTACCCTGGATCCTTGACTAACGTGCCTCTACATGCCCTGTTGTAACCCATATTTTGGTTCCATTACATATGGTCTCTCTATGTTGCACCTACGAAGGCTGGACCTGACATTAAATTGGATGGTATGCGGCGCTGGTGTATCTGCGGTTGTCAATGGTGTTTGGTGCATGGGTGTGCGTTGGTAATTCCGAAGGTGAAAGGTAATGGTATGATATTTTAAACGCTGTTTGACAGTGATATATTGCTGGTAATAATATATGGTGATATATTGAAACGCTGGAGGCCCAAACGTTGTTTAAATAGTGACATTTACGCTGGTAATATATGGTGATATATTGAAACGCTGTTTGATATATGGTTTGATATTTGAAACACTGCCCGGTATATGCCATACACTTCTTTTATTTAAAACGCTGGAATTTTGAGTTGAACTGCGTATTGAACCTTTTTGAATTGATATATATTGAGGTGATATATGTGCGGTTTTTGGATGATATTTGAAAACGATTCAATAGTGTGAACAGTGTAATGGTATTGAATAACGTGTGAACAGTGTAATGGTATTGAACAGCGTAAGAGAAGGGGCAAAAGAAATCTGAATAATTCACATTCTATATAAATCCAAATGCTGTATTGAATGGGGCATGCGTAGTTTTTTCATGTAAAATCATTTGAATGGTAATGTTACCCTGCTGCGTTGTGAAGTTAAAGCACTAAAATGATATGTAATACATTGAAGTGATATGTATATAAAATTTCAATGAAATGCTGATGTTTTTATCAAACATTGGAGGGATTTGAAGAAACATAGTGCATAAAGTATTTTTTCTATCAGCAGATTTACTTTTTCTATCAGCAGAAGTAATTTTTTACAGAATGCATTCAATCATCTCTATGATAGGAATAGTTCTCACTGGCAAGGAGAACTATCCTGACTGGTCCCGGATGGTACAACACACCCTCATCTTCAATGAGTTGTGGAAAGGAGTGTGTGTCGGAGAAGGAGACAGTGACCCAGAAAATCCTACATCAGACAAAGAGCTCGCTATCTGGGAAAACAAGAACAGCAAAGCGTATGCATTAATTGCAGCATCTGTAAATAAGGAGGTGAGTCGCCACATTTCATCATATTCAACTGCCTTTGAAGCTTTACAAAAGCTGAAAGAGCTCTATGACTCACATTCTGCACTTGAAGTTGTCCAACTTATGATTAAACTCTTCACTCTTGAACTGCAAAATAATGATCCTCTTGCTCTTGCATCTGAAATAAAGTCTATAATGCATGATATCAAATCCACTAAAGTTGAGCTGAATATCTCTCTTATTGCTTTTCTCAAGGCACTTTATCCTACATACTCCAATTATCTTGAGTCTTTGCAAGCAAATGGAAATCTCAAAGATATAACCTTTGACTCT
>APFE030055103.1:0-43041 GCA_000404065.3 Pinus taeda | reverse complement strand
TATGTTGTTGTTGCTTTTGATTTTGAGGTAGAAGAGATGGATGTGAAGACATCATTTCTTCATGGGGATCTGGAAGAAGAGATCTACATGAAGCAACCTGGAGGCTTTGCGATGAAGGGTAAGAAAGAAAGGGTATGCAAGTTAAAGAATTCTTTTTATGGGTTAAAATAGTCACCAAGGATGTCGTATCAGAAATTTGATACATTTATACGGGGACTTGGCTTCACGAGAAGAAAATCAGATCACTGTGTGTATTTTAAATTAATTGGTGACTGTGTTATTTATCTGGCCTTATATGTGGATGATATGTTGTTGGTTGCAAATGACAAAGAAATTATCCAAGATTTGAAGACCCATTTATCCTCCAAATTCGACATGAAAAATCTTGGTGTTGCAAACTATATTTTGGGCATGGAAATTAAAATAGATTGGGCAAAGAGGAAGCTCTAGTTAAACCAGAGGAAGTATGTCAAGACAATACTGTAGAGGTTTAATATGTAGGATATTAAATCGATGAAGGTTCCTATTCATGTGGGTGTAAAGTTATCTGTTGAACAGTGTCCCAAGACACAACAAGAGCAAGAGGACATGCCCCATGCCCCATGTTCCATATGTAAGTGCAATCAATAGCTTGATGTATGTGATGGTATGTACTAGACCAAACATTGCACATGTAGTGGTATTATTGAGAAGGTTTATGTCAAAACCAGGGAAGTAGCACTGGATAGCAGTGAAGTGGGTCTTCAGATATTTGTGTGGCACTAGTGATTATGGCTTGTGCTACCAAGGAAGACCAGGATTAGAAAAAGTTTCAGATATTCATGGATTTGTTGATGCAGACTGGGCTGGCGATATGGATCAAAGAAAATCTATAAGTGGGTATGTGTTTAACCTATTTGGAGGTATAGTCAGTTGGATGAGTAAGAAACAATCTATAGTTTCATTATCAACTACAGAGGCAGAATACATGGCAACCACTCATGCAAGCAAGGAAGCAGTCTAGTTGTAGATATTGTGTTCAAGTATGGGGTTAATACAAGGAGGTATAAGAATAGACTGTGATAGCCAAAGTGCAATTTTCTTGGCAAATAATCCTACTTACCATTCAAAGACAAAGCACATTGATGTTCAGTTTCACTTTGTGAGGGATATGATAGAAGAAAAAGAAGTATTGTTGTTAAAGGTAGACATTTTGAAGAATATTGCAGATGCATTGACAAAATATGTGATCTCTGAGAAGTTCTCTTGGTGTAGAGAAACAATGGGCATTGCAGGGTTGGATAAATGACTATGCTCTCCTGTGGCTCCTTGTGGAAAGAAAACAACAAGTGGGAGAATGTTGGGTTGTGTTATATTCTTTCCACGACTAGCTTTCCTAGTTAACTAGGGGCCCCTTCATTGCGCCAATTGCATAGCAGGGGGGTCACGGGGGGTTTGAGGGGGGCGGTTAGCCCCCCTCTATGGGGTCTAGGGCAGCACCCCAGGGAAATTTTCTTTGGACCCTATATTAGGTGGGTGGACCTACCTATGGCTTTGTGCATGGTTTTCGCACATGGTTTTCAATGTGATGGTTTTCTGTCCATCGTATTGGATTCTTCAGCATGTATATATATGTATTGTAACATTGAAAGGAACATAATGAAAAATCAAGCTGGTAGTCCCGATTTTGGGATCCTGGGGAAAATCTCTGTGTATATGTGTTTTATGTGTTATGCTCTCACATTGTTTATTTTCTACGTTTTAGAATTTGTATGCAGGAAATTTATGTACGGGGTTAAAACCTACAAACAATAGAAATAGTAACAATAGTATAGATCTCCAAGTATAATCACAACCTATTTCTCAAGGATTTATACTCATGTTACAATTCCAATCAAACATGGCGGTATTCTTTATCCGATATCCTGAGTTCTCAGGTATGGGGCATGAGGACGTATAACAACATTCATACCTATGTGAAGCTATATAGAGGGCTCGCCAGACTCTAGATTCTACAAAGCTAATTGAGTTTCAAACCACACTTTGAGAGAGAGCGTTGAGATGGTTCATCAAATGGTCTGCCTTACAATAGAATCCAATAGGAGACGGAGTCAGATGGGAGTTTGTTCAGGAGTTTAAGCTCCCCTAGACTAACCAGCAAGTATTGTTTGAGTTATGGGAAATCAAGAAGCGGGAAGGAGAAACTAACTGGGAGCTAATGCAATGGTTTAAGGATGTTATTGATAAGTTGAGCCACTCGATTGGCCCCAATCATCAATGAAATTGGTTCATTAAAGTGTTGTTACCACTTAAACGCACACCATTGACTTAACAAAAGATTGATACTCTGTAAGATGCCTTAGACAAAGAAACTCAAATTGATGCTATGGTTGGATACCCACATGAGTACCCAGGGGGGCCTTCTCAAAACCCATCGATCTGAGGACTGCATCACTAGATTGCAGATCTGACAGAGAAGTTGAGGAACTTGCAATGGGAGTAACCTGCATGACCACATGTATGGTGTACCAACTGCTGTATTGAGGGGCATCACGCCAGAGAGTTCCCAAGACTGCAAGGCCCAAACACTCCCTTCATACCGAAAATTCCTTCCACATGTTTACTCGCCACTAGAGTTGCAGAGATTAGTATGCAAGGTCAATATACAAGGCTCACTCAGTTCCATGCATTCACCAACCAGTAGAGTGAAACACCAATTGAGTGTTTCAAAATATACAGAACATATGGAGATCCCCCTCACCTCTATCCAATTCTACATAAGTACTCCAATGTTCCAAGGAACACCTTTTTTAGTTTTATGGCTCATCAACTCGCCACATTGGTTAGTGTAGAGCCTTGGATGTTGTATCTGATCGATTGGATCGATATGCCTACCGTATCAATGAGAAAACTTGAGGACGATGAGGTGGTGGAACAAGGAGAGGAAGGACAAAAGGCAGAGGTCCAAACCACTGCTACAATTGTGATAAAGAAGGGAACATACCAAGAGATTTTCCACTACCTAGAAGACCCTGGTGTTCTCAATGTAGAGTTAATATGTATGCAATAGAGGATTTTCCAAAGATAACTTGTAGATGGGAGGAGTGAAACCACCAAAAATGAGAAAATTTGATTAATGCAAAACCAAGTGAACCAGAACAAGATCCCCTATCAAACATTAACATAGTCACCCAGGGAGGAAAGAAAACCAGAGCTGACTTGGGAGCTGCTGAAAAATCAAGGATCATAAGGCCTACCTCATCAAAGCACTTGTATGATTCCATCTATCAGAAATAGTATTACAAAGAGGCTATGGATATTTTTAACAAGTTGATTCCAATTGATGAGCCTCGAATAGTAAAACCAAAATTGTTGAGAGCCATAAGATCGAAAGTACTGCAAGAAAATTCCAAAGTTACGAAAAAATGATAGGCTAGTTACGAAAAAATATCAAAGTTGTTGTTAGGGAAGATGAACCTCTGGAAGGGAGAATTTTCACCAACTTTCTGTTGAAGCCCCAAAAATCGAGTCAGCAACAAGGGGGATACCCGCTCGGTCCAGACCTTGGTTGGCAGCTCCTTTTCCGTTTGGTATAGCGGGTCCGACTGGGGATATGGGACCAGTTTCCCAATTCAAGTGTGTGTGTCAGAAAGATTGATGTTTATGGTTTAACAGTTCCTAATTAAGATGCTCTAATTCTAACTTTAATCTAATGACATGCAATTATATTATAATAAAACAGAAACTTCTAAGTCTATACTAACCCGGGGTGTAATATTTCTTCTGTGCGATCTAAAATGATTTCAAATAACAATCGGTAATAAAGATCATTCAACTGTTATAAGAAAAGAATTCAATATAGATAAACCACTTCACATAAAAAGTTAGGTGAAACAGTTGTGAAAAACATATCACACAATAAGCTATTCATATATTAAGCACAAATAAATAGCTATCACCGTACAAAAGTGCCAAATGATAACTCATGTATTCAAGCATTAACATATAAACAACTGAACTTAAATATCGCTTTAACACAAAAGATAGAGAGAGTTAAGAGATACAAGTACCATTTATAACTAGTTCTACCCATGAGCTTCAAGCGATAATGATTTATCTCTTCTTAATCCAACATCCACTAAGAGTACAGAAGTGCAACATCAGTAGTAGATATCAAATGCAAAAATCAATAAATCCTATTCCATTCATTCATCAAAACCTCCTCGGAGGGTGAAAAAGTGCATGTTCTGAGGACACGTTTTTGATAAATTTCTAGACCCTTATCTAAATGCATGAGAAGGGTTTAAATACTATTAACTACATCTAAAAATAACTTATTTACAAAAATACAGGATATGGTTTAAATGACCGTCCTTTCTATAGACAAAATAAAGCAAAACTATTTCTAAAATTAAATCTAACATCTAACTATTTATGTATCTACTCCTTAGCATCGCAAGCATGCATTCAACATTTGATTGCGAAAAGTCGGTAGCCGACTTCAACCTTTAACTGTGCTACAAAAACGGAATCGATAAGCTATGGTGCCACATCTTCGGCAGAACTGATGATGCTTTTGAGAGTAATATACTGACTGTGTGGTTTCACTAAATACTTTTGAGGATATTTCTGACCATTACCACTGATTTTCGGATTCAAAATTTACCTTTTATCTTTAACATACTTTTTTTCCAAATTTCTGGGACTTACAAGTAGCTGAGCAATTAGAAGCTTTCCATTTCGAGAAGTTTTACCCAGCGATCGGAAAATGCCTTCATTTCTTAATCTGGGCTTCCTTGATGCGATTTTCGCCTCTTGCGTGCTTTCTTGTAGTGGATGTTAAGTTGAAATTTTGTGAAAATAATGATTCCAAGAGCTCTTGACCCTGAGTCTTAAACTGTCTGTTTTTTATGTCAGCGTTGTCCAGTACCCATTTAGCCATGTCTATATAGGGGATAATTTTAGGCCTTGTCGCTAGCTGGTATAGGAACGAACAAGCTAAGTCTGCAACTAATGCTTCAAAAGAATTCTGTGAGCCTGCAGTAGTCGTAACCCCCATTACCTTAGGATTATCTTTCTCAAGTAGATTATACATGCCTTTCCAAGTGGAAATACCCATGTCTCTATTGCATGCGGTGTCTGTGTACAAAGGTGCCATTTCTTTAAATTCAGACATCAGAGCCTTGCCTTTCTTCTCCATAGTTTCCTGTATACTGCTTCGAATAATTCTTTGTTTTTTGTTCCTGTAGTTTACAAGTGAGGTGAGAGTAATAATAAGGAATAATGACAGGAAAGCTTTAAAATGCCAAAGACACGCAAAAGTGTATCACCTTACGTGAACTGGTTTCTGGATAAACACAAAACCGTATTTCATTAACAACTGGCAACTACTTCATTAATTACCATTAAAGCGCATAACCAAGTCTTGTTTTATGAAATAGTTTTCGAAGAGTGAGCCGAGAGATTTTGCGATGGAGTAATTCTGCGATTTGCTTTGCAATATCGCAGATTGCTATATCGCAATATCGCAATATCACACTGTCATTATTTTATAAGATCGCTTTGTCACTCTATCGCGATATCGCAATATCGCATTGTCGTAACATCGCGTAATCGCAGTAGGTGCTTATTTCGTGTTAATGTATTTCTTGCGATGTGCGATTTTGCGATATGTGTCATCGCATATCGGCGTTTTCTGCGGTTTTCCAGTGGAAGTGTGTTTGAAGGCATGCGATGCGATATTTGTTTTTCATTATGTAATCTCGCATCACAATCTCGCATACTTAGAGTTCGGCTTGTAAGAAGGCATTATGTTATCCTTTCTGCGATGCGATATTCCTTAAGGAGTGACTTTATCTTTCCTCACCATGAAACTTAAGATTTTTTAGATTTTGCAAAGGTATTTTCCTAAGTTTATGATGGTGAGGTTTATTAAAAAGGAAATGTTAGCACTAATTCATTTTTTTAAAAATTTGACTAAGGGTCCCCACTTATTTAGTATTAGTAATAACACTAAATAAGAAAGGGGGTTGTTGGTGGCCACAACAATTGGCGATTCACTTGGAAGAACTAGTTATCTATGTCTTTCTTTTGAATTTTTTAAACTTCCAAAACAGAAAATTTTCCAGAAAGTTAAACTTTATTATAGAAAGATAAAGTACATTATGCTTTAACCTGTCAATGATATTTTGTTTCAACTATTTTCAACTTTGATTATTTGCTTTCTCAAGCTAGTCCTTGTATTTACATCAGTCATTACTTGGTTTACAAAGATAAAACAAAGTCTTCTCTGTAAAGCAGTTTTAGATATGCTCATTTGTCGTAGGTAGAGCCTCTGCTGCCAGCAGGCGTTCATAGCCTCGACAGGGTTACCTATTACCCAGCAATGATCCTGTATCCTACTTAAAGAAATCTACAATTCTCAAAGAAGAATCCACATCCACACTTGTTGCTTTGATTTTCTTTTACTCTTAAAGAACAATGTCTTGGTTTGATAGCCAATTTATGACACAGTCATTCACTTGATTTATAACTTTGCTGAACAAATTGTCTCGTGATGAGACCCCTTGCCTTTTGATTGCAACAATCTTGAGTCATTGACCTATTGTGGTATGCAGTATTGGTAAAGTCAGCAAGTTATAATATCTGTGATTATGATAAGCTGGCTCATGATAAGACCTCTCACTCTTTAAGATAAAGTGTATCCTTGGATTGTTCCTCTGAAAATTGTGATTTCCTTAGTAGGGAGGAAGCCGTTGTTTCCTTAAGATAGCTCTGGATGACAATAGTAGAGTTTTTTTTTGGAAAGAGCTGTTCTACAGAGAATCTTTATTTTGTTATTGATACCTTTCATTGCACTGATATAAAACAATTTCTCACTATAGATTGTTTTCATCAAATTTTATGAAGTTGAAACTAGTATCATATCTAGGCTAGAGTCTTTAACTGTATCTTTCAATAATAAAGATCAATTTTCTAAAAGATTTGCTATTTATACAAGTGAAAGATCAAAATCTGGAAGAGAATTGGTGTCTTTTTTGTAAATGCCTAATGTAACCATTCCCAACTAGTTTGATTAAAATACAAATCTAATCTACAAAATAGAAGAATGATCTTCTAAGGAAAATATTTCTTAAGGATCTGTCCGTTAACAGGTAAAGAATCTCTTTTCCCTGCTATTTTCTCACCCACATCTTTTTGCAATAAAAGATTTTTGACTACTGGAAACGGTACAATGATTTTGGTATGGGTTTTGAGTAGAAATGGTCTGAAATATTTGATTTCTTTGAAAATGTCATAAGCTTGTTTCTCCACATCTGAATAATTTAATTCAACCCCCTATAAATTTGAACTGAAAAAAGCAATCAGAGCTTCTGCTTTTTCTTGATTAGCTTGAGTAAGTATCGCTATGTATGATCTGTCAGAGGCAAATGTATATAAAATAAAAGGCTCTGAAAATTTTGGAGTTGCTAAATATGGAGCATTAATAATTGCTTGTTTGATTAGATTGAATGCTTCATATTCGTTTTGACCCCATTTGAATATTGAGTTCTTTTTTATCATTGTTTGTAAAGGAGACACGATTCTTGAAAAATCTGGAACAAATATCTTTCAAATATCTTTACAAAGTGGATCTGACCAAGGAAAGATTGCATGGCTTTTTTGTTGTGAGGTAGGGATATTTTGGAAATCTCTTTGATTCTGTCAGTATCAATATGAATTCCAGATTTTGACACTATGAATCCTAGAAGTTTTCCTTCTCTTAATGCGAAAACGGATTTTTTCGGGTTAAGTGAAATTCCATACCTGAGACAACGTTGGAAGATTTGTTTTAAATCTCTAAGATGGTTGCTTCATTTCTTGGAATAGACAGTTATATCATCCAAATAGATTACCATAGACTTATTAAACCTTTGAATGCGATGTCCATGGCTCTCTGAAATGTGGCACCAGCATTAATCAGGCCAAAAGGCATTTTTTGATATGCATAGGTACCCCATTTGGTTCTAAATGTTGTTTTTAATTGTCATCAGGATGTACCAACACTTGATTATATCCTGAAAATCCATCTAAGAAGGACATTAATTCTAACCCAGCAACTGCTTGCAAAATTTGTTCCATAGGAGGTAAAGGAAAATTATCCTTTTGGCAGGCTTTATTAAGATTTTGAAATTCAATATAGATTCTAATATCTCCATTTTTCTTTCTAACGAGAACCATATTGGAGACCCATTTGGAATGTCGAACGGGAAAAATTATTTTGGCTTTCAATAGCTTGTTGAGTTTAGATTTGATCTGGTTTTCTAGATTGGGATGGATTTTTCTCAACTTCTGTTGGACTGGTTTTTCATTGTCAATCATTGGAATAGTATGTTGGATGATAGAAGTGTCGTATGTTTTAAGTTCATCATAGTTCCAAGAAAAAACATTTTTGTATTGTCTCAAAAGACGGATATATGCTAATTTTTCTTCAGGAGTTAGGCCAAGGCCTAGATTGATGTTCTGTGGTTTGGCATCAGTTCCCAGATTTACTAATTCGTATTTCAAAGTTGAACTTTGGAGTTTTGAATTAGTAGATATTTTAAACCGATCTTTCAAATCATAAAGGTCTTCTAATTTGACTACCAACTTATGTATAGCATTGTTAGTGCTATCTTGTTGCAATTGTCGATCATGTTGGTCTTCGTCAATTATTTGATTGGCATAGGATCCTTCAGATGTGAGAAAACTCACGATATCGGGATCGTTATTGAATATTCTCCAATTTGTGATGTTATTAAGAATAGAAGGTCTAAAGATTAATTCTATTGAGAATCTATCTGGACTAAAATCTTTTGAAGGAATAATTTTGGATGCCACGTTAGCTAAAAGGTATGCACTTGCATTCTGGAGTCTGAGAATTGATGAAATATTAAATTCTATAAAATGTTCAGTCAAATCTTGAACTAAAGATTGATAATGTTTTAAACAACCTGATAAAAAATGTATAGTATTACGTACCTGTCTGACTACAATTTCAGAGTCTCCAAAAACTTGAAGGTATTTGAGATCTAATCCAATTGCTTTGTACAACCCTTGGACTAAAGCCTCATATTCTGTTGTATTGTTGGTGCATTCAAATTTGAGTCTGCAAGTTAACATAGTTTTATCTCCTTCTGGACTAACTAGCACACATCCTACTCATGCTCCTTCGTTAGATTTAGAACCATCAAAAAATAATTTCCAAAATAAAGATTTATTTACAGGACTATCTAAAAAATTGATACATTTAGAACTATTTGTTTGAGAAAAATTTTCGACTTGGGATAAAACAAAATGTTCTAAATAAGGTGATGTATGAGCATTAAAATTCCCTAGGAAAGAATCTACTGAGTAATTGCCAATAATACTATTGTTATATGCTACTGGTTCATTCTCTCCCTCTAGCTCCGTTACTATGTATTTTTGATGTCGCTCTTGTTCAACTTTTATCTGATTTGGTTTACCATTGTAGGGTAGCCACATGTGCGACCAGTCAGTTGCAAATTATCCATGAAGTTTTTTTGACCAATCCCGGCTAAGAATTAAGCCATAAAATTCTGGAATGTCAGCAACTAAAATGTCGATAACTTGACATACCTTTGGGTTGGATGACGGCCTTATGGTAACCTGATTTAATTCGCCAATCACTTCGACTTGCGATCGATCTAGCTAGACTATACGCACAACAGACTTCTACGGTTGAACGTTCAATTTTGTACATATTGACTTTGGCAAAATATTCGATGAAGCTCCTGAATCCACTACGCAATTATGCACATTTTTATTAAAAATTTCATAAGTAAGAAGAAAGGGGGGAGTATGAGATCTCGATCTACCTCCAATTAATGCGACGTCATTTGGATCAATCTTGTTAATCACATTAGTCGGATGTCTTCCCATATCATAGGAAGCTTGAGAAATTACAGTGGCAGGCAAAGGTGCAACTGGCATAGCATGTAACTCTTTCAAAAGTATCTTTTGTTGGTGTTTCAACTTTCTCAATTCATAAAGAGTGATGTTGGCCCTAGTCTTTTTCATGTCTTCTGGGATATTCTACTCCATTTCATCCGAAACGATCAGTGTTTTAGATGGAGTAGATGAATCTGTTTGGACTAGGCTAGTTTGAGTCGCTTTGGGTGTTGTTTTCTTGGCTACGACTTTATCCTTCGTTGTCGAGCTTGCGCTCTTTGGCTTAGGGGTAGTTTGAGGAGGATCCAGCTGATTTCTACTTCGTGTACTAACCGGGAATGCTTCTTGATCCTCTTCTTGTGGGAGGATGAAATCCCACATTCCTTGTAATTCTACAACTTCTTCATCATCGATTTGCCCTTCAGTGGCAATTTCCTCTTCTTCTTCCTCAGATTCCCCACTTGTAATAGCATTGGGAGGCTTTGAATTTGTTGAAGGGTTTCTCTTAAAAGCTCTGTAGGGATTTTTTGAAGAATTTTCTGCCACTTGTTTTTTTATGTCAACCATCTTGTTAGACATGGTCTTCAAAACTTTTTGCAATCCTTCTAAATCAAATGGATCTTTTGATTTTTTTTCTTGGGATCTTCTTTGAAAGTAACCTTCTTTAATTTCCGTTCCTCTAACGCGGTTTTCTTTTCTAGGGCTATTATAAATTTCTCTACTGCTATTTCTTCTTTCATGTTTTCGGCTAAAGTTGTTTTATTAGCCCTGTTCACGAAGATTGCAATGTGTGATGGTAAAGTGGTGATATACCATTCACTTCTCACTTCTTCGCTGGGCTTGGAAGCAGTAGGAATTTTGTTTAACAGATTATTGAAACGTGAATTAAAATCTTTGATGGGTTCTTTTGACTAGGCCCTAAGGTTTGACAGGTCACTGATTAGCGTCGTCGTAGACCTATCATCACCAAATTTAATGAGGAATTGTTCTTAGAATATATCCCAACTAGTGATAGATCTAAATGGTAATGAAAAATACCATGATCTGGTTGTTCCCTAAAGAGTGTAAGGAAAAAGTTGAACACAACATCTTCATTAGTAACTCCGTTAAGGTTTATAGATAGCATAAAGTTATTGATATGCTCTTCCGCTAGCATGCCTTCTTCAGGATTGAACTTAGGCAGCCATTTTTCAGGATGGGCTAGCAGTTGACTCAAGGGTGCAGGCATTAAGACTGCCCCTGGGTTATTCCATGGAGATTGGGCCATCACTAATTTACTAATGGAAGGAAGTGTAGAAGATGATCCTTGAGGTTGAGGAAATGAGGGTATTATAACTCCGGATGATTGAGAAGGAGATGTAGAAATACCAATATGTTGGTGGATAATGATCTGAAGTGGAGGAGTGGATGGTTGACTTCGCAGTGAGGAATTTGAGATGGATGATGATGATGAGAGAGTCTCGCTATCGGACTCTTTAGGTGATTTCCTTACTCTTTTCCTAGTGGGTAGAGGTAACTCAGTTGGCTGAACACTAAATTTTCCCTCTTTAATCTGGTCAAAGGATGAGAAGGGTTATATTGCGAAGTCACGCTGCCTTGAGATTTATCAGATCTTGGAGGAGATATAGAAAATACTTGAAGTTTTTCAATCAAAGATTCAACTTCATGAGGTTCAATAGCAGATTGTTTTGAAATGGCAGGTTTTGTAGTAGCGACTGTTGATCCTACGACTTCTGACTGTGGATTTGAATATTCTAAATGCAATGTAGAAGTCAGGGGAAATGGTGAGGGAGATTTACTCTCAGAATGGTATTTTGATTTGGACTTACTTGCCATTCATAGTTTCGGCCCTCCTTCTAGCGCCAAATATGTTGAAGCCCCGAAAATCGGGTCAGCAACAAGGGGGATACCCACCCGGTCCGGACCTTGGTTGGAAACTCCTTTTTCGTTTCGTATAGTGGGTTCAACTGGGGATATGGGACCAGTTTCCCAATTCAAGTGTGTGTGTGAGAAAGATTGATGTTTCTGGTTTAACAGTTCCTAATTAAGATGCTCTAATTCTAACCTTAATCTAATGACATGCAATTGTATTCTAATAAAACAGAAACTTCTAAGTCTATACTAACCCGGGGTGTAATCTTTCTTCTGTGCTATCTAAAATGATTTCAAATAACAATCAGTAATAAAGATCATTCAACTGTTATAAGAAAAGAATTCAATATAGATAAACCACTTCACATAAAAGGTTAGGTGAAACAGTTGTGAAAAACATATCACACAGTAACCTATTCATATATTAAGCACAAATAAATAGCTATCATCGTACAAAAGTTCCAAATGATAACTCAGGTATTCAAGCATTAACATATAAACAACTAAACTTAAACATTGCTTTAACACAAAAGATAGAGAGAGTTAAGAGATAGAAGTACCATTTATAACTAGTTCTACTCATGAGCTTCAAGCGATAATGATTTATCTCTTCTTAATCCCACATCCACTAAGAGTACAGAAGTACAACATCAGTAGCAGATATCAAATGCAAAAATCAATAAATCTTGTTCCATTCATTCATCAAAACCTCCTTGGAGGGTGCAAAAGTGCATGTTTTGAGGACAAGTTTTTGATAAATTTATGGACCCTTCTCTAAATGCATGAGAAGGGCTTAAATACTACTAACTACATCTAAAAATAACTTATTTACAAAAATACAGGATACGATTTAAATGATCATCCTTTCTATAGACAAAATAAAGCAAAACTATTTCTAAAATTAAATCTAATATCTAACTATTTATGTATCTGCTCCTTAGCATCGCAAGCATGCATTCAGCATTTGATTACGAAAATTTGGTTAGCTGAATTCAGCCTTTAATTGTGCTGCAAAAATGGAATCGGCAAGAGCTGGTGCCACATCTTCGGCAGAACTGATGATGCTTTTGAGAGTAATATACTCACTGTGTGGTTTCACTAAATACAATTGAGGATATTTCTGACCATTACCGCTAATTTTCGGATTCAAAATTTACCTTTTATCTTTAACATACTTTTTTTTCCGAATTTCTGGGACTTACAAGTAGCTGAGCAATTAGAAGCTTTCCATTTCGAGAAGTTTTACCTAGCGATCAGAAACTGCCTCCGTTTCTTAATCCGAGCTTCCTTGGTGCGATTTTTGCCTCTTGCGTGCTTTCTTGTAGCGGATGTAAAGTTGAAATTTTGTGAAAATAATGATTCTGAGAGCTCTTGACCCTGAGTCTTAAACTGTCTGTTTTTTATGTCAGCACTTTCCAATACCCATTTAACCATGTATGTATAGGGGATAATTTTAGTCCTCGTCGCTAGATGGTATAGGAACGAACAAGCTAAGTCTGCAACTAATGCTTCAAAAGAATTATGTGCGCCTGCAGTAGTCGTAACCCCCATTACCTTAGGATTCTCTTTCTCAAGTAGATTATACATGCCTTTCCAAGTGGAAATACCCATGTCTCTATTGCATGCGGTGTCTGTGTACAAAGGTTCCATTTCTTTAATTTTAGACATCAGAGCCTTGCCTTTCTTCTCCATAGTTTCCTGTATACTGCTTTGTATAATTCTTTGTTTTTTGTTCTTGTAGTTTACAAGTGAGGTGAGAGTAATAAGGAATAATGACAAGAAATCTTTAAAATGCCAAAGACACACAAAAGTGTATCACCTTACGTGAACTGGTTTCTGGATAAACACAAAACTGTATTTCAATAACAACTGGCAACTACCTCATTAATTAGCATTAAAGCGCATAACCAGGTCTCGTTTTATGAAACACTTTTCGAAGAGTGAGCCGAGAGATTTTTCGATGGAGTAATTCTACGATTTGCTTTGCAATATCGCATTATCGCAAGATCGCAATATCGCACTGTCATTCTTTTGTAAGATCGCTTTGTCGCTCTATCGCGATATCGTGATATCACAATATCGCATTGTCGCCACATCGCGTAATCGCAGTATGTGCTTATTTCATGTTAATGTATTTCTTGCGATGTGCGATTTTGCGATATGCGTCATCGCATATTGGTGTTTTCTGTGGTTTTCTAGCGGAAGTGCGTTTGAAGGCATGTGATGCGATATTTGTTTTTCATTATGTAATCTCTCACCACAATCTCGCATACTTAGAGTTTGGCTTGTAAGAAGGCATCCTGTTATCCTTTCTACGATGCGATATTCCTTAAGGAGTGACTTTATCTTTCCTCACCATGAAGCTTAAGCTTTTTTAGATTTTGCAAAGGTATATTCCTAAGTTTATGATGGTGAGGTTTATTAAAAAGGAAATGTTAGCACTAATTCATTTTTAAAATTTTTTGACTAAGGGTTCCCACTTATTTAGTATTAGTACTAACACTAAATAGAAGGGGGGTTTTTGGTGGCCACAACACTTTCCTAAGAGACAATTTATACGAGTGTAGAGGAATAAGAAAAAATAGGGAGGGAATTTCAAGTTGATGCATAAATTGTAGGATTCCAATCAAATATGCGATGTTGGATTTAGATTCGTATGTGAATATCCTACCAAGAAAAACTTGGGAAGGCTTGGGGAGGCCCAAGCTAAAATTTTCCTCGATTCAGTTGCGCATGAAAAACCAGTAATGCATCCTCCCTGTGGGGAATCTAGAAGATGTAGAAGTCGACATAGCAAGGGTGAAAACATACACATATTTCGAAGTAATATATATCATGGGGGACAAATATCCCTATCCAACACTATTTGGTATAGACTGGGCCTTTGAAAACTATGAAGTAATCAACCTAAAGAAAGAGATCATGACATTTGAAGTGGAGGGAGTCCGGGTGATCTAGCCCCTAGACCCTTATTAGGGACCAAGGTTTACAGAGTCGGTGGATGATAGAGAAGACCTTGAGCTACTAGACCAAATATATAAGATTACAGTGAGAAAAATGGAGGATTACATCAATCCGAGAGTTGGAGGGTCGATCAGGTGGAGAAGTGTTAAGAGATTGGAACTTAGATTCGAGGTTGTGTGGGATGACTAGAAGCAAGGTAGACATGCGATCAACACTAGATGATGAAACATAATCCACCGTCTTCACTGTGTATGGATTTTGTTATTGATTTTATCAATAAAGTTGATTCAAATGTATTGAAATTACACAAAGTTCCCTTGTTGTATGGTTCCCTCCAAACAATGTTAGAAAGGTGGTGGGGCTCTCACCACAACCACCTCAGACATTAGCAGATGGTCAAGCCTGCATTGATGGCCAGATTCGAGCATTCTGAAGATAGTCTATCCAATTTTACTAAGTATTGGGGAAGAGATGGATCAAAGAAGGGATTCCAAAATATTTATGGGTGGACAAATTCATCCATACTTTGGGGATGTTTCCACATGAATGGTACGTGAATGAAGAATTGTAGAGGCAGACTAGTGAATGGGACCAAATGGTAACTCAATTCATCAGTTATTTTTCCTTCACTGATGATGATGAGAGAATAACCACTACTATACAAGCAGTCAAAAGGATCATATTCATAGTAGGGAAGCTTACCGAAGACTACTTTCATCAGGAAGAATTTGATCATACTTATGAATCCCAATTCCATGAAGTTGTAGCTTATGAAAAGAGAGACTTGGAGCTTGATGGGGACAAGTTCGAGTGATTAACACATCTAATATTGAAGGAATATGAAGGGGAAAGAAGTGTTGAATATGGGCCTATAACGTATCATTTGCAACTTCTACCTTTAAAGTTGCAGAAACACAATATCATAATTGAAGAGAATCCTAATCTAGCTTCGATTAAGGATTATTTGGACAAACAAACAACCAATGAAATCTTCAAGCTTTTGAGAGAGTACAAGGATATGTTCCCTGTGTTTTTTGCGGAGCTTAATGGAATTAAGTGAGAACTAGGGGAAATGAGGATTGTGCTTAAACCAGATGCAAAACCAGTGAAGCACTGGCCATATAGATTTAACCTGGGAGTTAAGGAGAAGGTGGAAAAAGAAATAGTCACAGTGTTAGCAGCAAGGTTGATCTTTCTGGTGGATGAGGCTGAGTGGGTCAATCCATTTTTTATACAAAAATAAGGACACTGAAGAAATTCGGGTTTACGTGGATTACAGGAGTCTAAAAAATGCTTGTGTTCATGACCCTTTTCATACCCCTTTCGTCGATGAGGTACTAGACAATGGGTAGAAAATGAAGCTTACTCTTTCATAGACATATTTTCTAGTTACCACCAAGTGTGTATTATAGAGGAGGATAACAAGAAAACCACATTCACGAATGAATGGGGGTCCTATTCCTACCATGTTATACCTTTTGGACTTAAGAATGCACTGACAATATTTTTGAGGATTGTAATCGCCGCCTTTAGAGATTATATTCACAGATTTATGGAGATTTACATGGATGATTGGATGATATACATTTTTTTAAAAAGGCACTCTAGTTTTCTCCGAGTGATTTTCAACCACTGTGGGTAGTTGGAGATCTCCTTGAATTTGAAGAAGTGTGTTTTTGTTGTCCCCTTTGGGATACCCTTAGGGAATATAGTTTGCATTGAAGGATTATGTATCAATCCTACTAAAGTTGCAGTGATTCTTAACATACCACCCTCGAAAAGTGTTACGTAGCTGAGATCAACCCTTGGCCACATGGGATATTACCATAGATTCATCTGTAAATATCCCTCGATTACCGCACCACTGGAGAAGCTGTTGAAGAAGGCTAAAAATTTTACCTAGTCTAATGACTGTCAAGCTACTTTCAATTTTTTAAAAGAAAAGCTGGTCAGTGCGCTGGTCTTGGTCTATCTATATTGGAACAAGCAATTTCACATCCATATCGATGCATCAAGAATTTACATGGGAGTTGTGTTTTATTATCTTAGAGAAGGTAACCTTGATCACCTGATCTACTTTTCCAGCAAAAATATTTTCACAGCGGAAAAAAATTATACCACAACTGAGTGACAGACCTTACAATGGTGTACTCACTACGGAATTTCCAACATTACTTTTTGGGGGGTCCATTCAAATTATTTACTAATCATTATGCTCTAAAGTACATAGTAAACAAGCTTGTGCTCTAAGGAAGGATTCATAGATGGATATTTTTGTTTGAGGAGTTCATATTTGAAGTAATTTTCAAGCCCAGAATACTAAACGTGTTCCCTAATTATCTTTCCTGGTTAGAGTCAGGTGACATTAGGGGAACAATAGACTATCAATTTCTGGACACTGACCTGTTTCGAGGTGAGGCCATACTAGATTACTTGGAGGACATTGTATTATTTTAAGCTACAGGAAAATGACTGGAAGAGTGCATGGAAACACAACAGAGGAACATGGTGGTTCAAGCCACATATTGCTAGTTGATTGCAGGTCAGTTATACAAGATGGGCCTTGACTAGGTATTAAGAAGGTGTGTTCTTGATCATGAGAAAAAAGATGTATTATGGCAATGCCTTTCAAGAGTTGTGGGTTGACATATGGGTAGGAAGGGAACCACAAGGAATTTTTTATAGGCGGGACTCTAGTGGCCCACCCTGTTGTGATATGTAAAAGAGTACACCAAGAGGTACAATGTTTTCTACAGGGTTGGAAAGTCGTCACACAAATATGAACTTCCTTTTCACCCAATATGAGCATTCCGTGCCTTTAAGAAATGGGAAGTCTATTTTGTGGGGCCTATTAATCCTCTAACACGTCACCCACATGCAAAATATATTATTGCCACCACATATTACCTTACTAGATGGGCTTAACATGCATCAGTTAAAGATTACACTACAGACACTTCTTACAAATTCATCTTCGATAATATTATCATTCAGTTTGGGTGCCCCGTAAGCCTCACCAGTAACCAAGGTAGCCACTTAATTAATGAGAGAGTCTCTTCATTTCTGAAGGAAATTATGATCCAGCACCATAAGAGCAACCCATACCACCCTCAAGAAAATGGTATTGTGGAAGATTTTAACAAAATATTAGAGAGAGGACTCACCAAGATATGCTCTGCTAACTGAGACAACTGGGAAAAATTGGTGCCAACTACATTATAGGATTATCGTATAGCCATCAAGTGCTTGCACAAGTATACACCCTTCCAACTAGTGTATGGACAAGAAGTTGTAGTACTTGTTGAGTTCACCATCCCCAACCTTTTTATTGTGCAAGGAACTCACATGTTCGAGGATGAATCAATTTCAAAACAGTTGGAAGAACTCTGGGAGCTGGATGAATCTAGGTTTCTAGCATATTTCCACAAAATTATCAAAAAGAAGAGGCAGAAAGCATCGCATGACCGACGCATCAAGTGAAAATCTTTTGTAGTTGGAGGACATGTTCTTATATACGACAGTAGGTTCCTAAAACATCCTGAAAAGTTGAAAATGCATTGGTTAGGACCATTCATTGTCATGGAAGTGAAATAATCAAGAGCTTCAATATTGCACAACTGGATGGAGTCGTATTTCCTGGTTGGGTGAATGGTGCACGGTTAAAGCCTTTCCACGACATGACCAGTTCTACATCAAAATGATTTGATCTCCGAAAGAGGATCGTAGGTAGGTTTAAGTAGATTCAGTACATTCCTTTAGTGTGTTAGTTACATCCGTTAACTTTTTCAGTCATTCATTTTAGTCAAGTTAGTCATAAATGATTTTTTGTTAATTATTTTAGTAGTGTCAATCACGTGCACCTCTTCACAACTTATTTTGGTCAGAGAGTCGTACGTGCCAGTCGTCGTATCCATAATAATTAGTAATAATTCCCTATGTTAGTTCAAATTTGGGCTAAATATATCCCGTAATATCCCTGACACGATTAATTCATCAATTTCTAGTAGCCTACCATCACATCATCATAATTACCCATCATCTCCACTTTCATTTTTTAGTTTTCATGTCATCTAGGTGAGGTCTAGGTCACAGTCATCGTTATTTCCATGAGTGGGATTGAGTATGGAAACTTACCATATTAATTAGTTAAGCAGTATAATCACAATTTTCGTGTCAGTCTCTCTATTTAATTTACATGTTAAATAATAAATTTCTTAGTAACAAAGACGACGTGGTTGAATTTCCCAGTTTAGAGTTTGTGTCAAATTTCCCCTATCCCTAGCCAAAGTTCGAGCCCCCTGTGTCCATTATGTATCATCATCACACTGTAGGCATGAAGAAGACCATAATCTTTGTTCGAGTAGTCGAATCAGACTTGAGAATCACCAAAACTAAGCCTCTCTATGGAAAATATGACAAGGTCACACTTATGGATAATGATCTCTCATAATCATTCCATTTTCCAATGCTCAAGCGAGAAGTCTACAAAGAGGCATTTTCCAAATCTGAAGGAAGCCAGTCGTCGAAAATTAAATAATATTTCAGAGGCCTGCATCGATCGACACTGCTAAATCTGCGAAGTCTATAAGTGTTCAACACCATAGGAGTGACAATGCAATGTACAAAATTCCTTATCAGCAAAATGCATGGAGGGTTTTTGTGGGTCGACAAGGAATACCCAATCCATGCCATCGACCTTCATAGACTCACATAGCTGTCAGTTGCAGCAGCTGCAGTCTCAAATTCATTTCATAATACTTCCAAGTGGAGAAAGAAGATGGGAAATGACAACTACTATAACAGGCATGAGACCGGGCGAGGTGGCAAGGGAGCCTTGATCAAACCAATCAACAAGTGGAACATAAAATTTGCCTACTATGCAATCTCTGGGAATATCTTGCGCCATTTCTCAAGAGGTGAATGAACCCTAGCCACTATCTCAGTCATGGAAGCCTATGTGCAAGGCGCATAGCTAAATTGGTGTATTTTTATGTTGCATGATCTCTTTGAATGTTGTGAGGATATCTACAAGAGGGAAACCTATTTTATTTAGGGATATATTGTTGTTACCTGAGAAATGTGAAATTGGTGCCCACTAGAAGGCAGGGAGATAACACCAATGGCTAAAAATCGTCCCCTCACCCTCAAATATTCACCATGGTAAGACCTTTGGAGACCCTAGCAGCAATGAAATTAATGAGGATTATTTTTTCCGTATGGTACCGGAAAATGTTGGATGATGAGGATTATTTTGTTGTATGGTACCGGAAAATGCTAGACATCACCGAATCTAGGAGCGCATCCTGCCAGTGCTCCTAGATGAATATTCACAATATATATGGTTTAGCATAAGCCATGGCAACACCTAGGTTCAGCCTAAGTGCATCAAGACAGACACGTATCAATTGCGTTCACAGCCATTTGTCATCTCGATGGAAGCATTCCGCACTGAAGTCTCAAACTGGCCTAGGATCGCTGGAGATGATCAGGATGAGAAGATTATATAATTTTTTGGAGGAATGGTGCATCAACCACTACTGGGAATTTCTTGGCTGAAGAAGCACTCATTCCAGTCATTTAGAGGCTCGAGACACACATGCAGTCCTTACATAACATTTTGGAGGATCTCGAGCCATCAATGATTTTGTTTCCTACCTTTTTTGAATTTATTAGTTCAAGTCCACTTGGTTCTTTGACTGAAACCCCTGAATTGCTTCAATTCCCTCAATGGGCCCTCACTCTTATACCAAACCCACCATCAAGAATACTCAGCCACTAAACACCAAAACACCATTGGTTCCTAAGAAAAATATTAAAACCACCTCAATGCAAGTTGTTGATATTACTGGAGAGAAACTATCATATCACACTAGCACATCCATCAACGAAGAAAATATGCCATCCACTTCCATTGTATCCCCAAGGTCGTGCAATCCATTTCTAAGAACAACCTCCACCTCAGCCACTATTTTAGACATTCATCCATCTGGAAACCTCCTTGGTGCAGAAGAAGATATGGAGGTTGAATCCATAATCCAACCCACTACAGACACTACTAATGAGGCACACACGGCTCACCCGAAAATTACAGAGTCTGCTACTACATCCTTGTTATCTCTATTACTAAAGCCCAACCCATTCATGGAAACCAGTCAGCCCATCAACACAGAGAATGTGAAACCAGAAGCCATCCAAAAATTTCCCCTAACTGCCAATGCCACCTCCTTTCCACCATCGCAAGCCAACCAAGATTGTAATAGTCCTCACATCATCAAGCCCTCACAGTGAGAAACTTCACCCCAAGGGAAATATGATAAATAATTTTTCAGCAGCCAACCATTATAGAGTCATTTCCCCACACCCACTACTATGACCCCTGATGACCTCCTGAGTTGGTCATCCTCTCAATTGTTTGATTTCTTTCAACTGGATGCACTCCAAGCAGAGGCATTGCACAACACTCTAACAACTGAACATGAGCAATAACAACATCAAATTCTTTCCATTGTAGAAAAATGGGATCACATTCTCCAGGAGAAGTAGGCTCGACAGAGTTAGGTCGATGAAATATCTGCCAAGTTCGAGGATCTCTGGCCCTAGGTTGTCGAGATAGTCACAGATGCGTCGGAAGACTTTTCGGCCTACACTCCATTAGCATGTTGCGGTCACATCAAAGTAGTCTGCACCGACCTCATCTCGGCAAATAAAGAGCTCAAACAAAGTATTACTGCCACTCAAAGGGCACTACCAGATCCTCCTCCTAGTATACCATCACAATTGAGCAAAAGATCCAAGAAGCTTCTTTTTTGAAAGCCTCTATTCATTCAAGCTATGGAGGAAGCTCAAGGACTCTTAGCACAAGTTCACGACTAGTCAGGCTACCTAGAAAAGAAAAATCAATCAGTTTAGCCATTGGGCCACCAAGCTAATCATTTATTCAACCAAGCCATGGCTACCAAAGACAAAACCTAGTGAAAGGAGCTCCAAGCTCAGGTGGATGCCATAAAAAGCCATATCCAACAAATCAAGGATGAATCGAGTAAGACTAAGAGTCTACTCTGGGACATTAATCTTCCCACATAGGATCACTTGCAGATGCTACATCATCTCAACAAAGAGGAAAACACTCAGTGTAATACCCTTTTGATGACCCACCCTACCCATCCCACAACCGAACTCATAGTGCAGTTCATTGATCAAGCAAGCACTCTCTCGGGCTCATGGTAGGTAGCAATCGATGAGTACACAAGGTTAAAGAATGTAGCCATTGAGTCCATTATAGAGTTGGGTCCTTCATTTGAAGGAACAAGTCAAGGAGGAGAAACACATGAAGAAGCACCACAACAACAGGAAGCACTAGTAGCACCAACAAATGATTAACTTTAGGTACAAGTCAATGGACTGTGCTCGGGGCCTGTTGGGTCCTTTATTTTGAGGGTTATGTTTGACATGTTTTGATGATGACCACATTTTGACCAAAGGTGACCGTTGGGAAATCATAGAGAAGGCAGTCAGAGAAGGAGAAGGGACAAGCAAAAGACAGGTAGTTGCAGAGAACCGACCACAGAAATCAGGGCTCACGTAGTTGCAGCTGAGCTGGAAGGATCACTGACAATTGAGGAAGCAAACACAACTGATCAAAAAAGGAAGCCGAAAATGGGAAAGGAAGAGCATCCAAGGGAGACACAGTAATCCAAGCAAGAATTTTTTTTAAAAAGGCCGAAGGGAAAAGCAAAGAGAGAAAAAGCAAGGAATACACCGAAATGTTGTTGTGGATCCTATTGAGCCCGCACTATTTTGTACTATCTATGTCATGTACTGTATTGTAATGCTATTATATGTTTTATTGATGAAGCTTTCATACAGATGTATTGATGTAATGTCGTTGAACTAATGAAAGAGGAAGTTGCAGGGTTTTATGGGAGTCTTCTTGTGTGACCTTATGTGCACCTTTTAAAATTTTATTATGAATGCACATGCATAGTACACATTCCTTTTGAATGTTTGAGCTGTTATGATTGTATCTCCAATGTTTTGGTTATGGGTTTACTAAGTATTTATAGCTTCCATGTGGTTTCTCCCAACGCCTAGTTCTAACACTTTAACCAAGTAAGGTCGTGAAGCACCTCAGATGAGATGCCTTATTCTTCCTTAATAGGGTGAAAATTCTGGCACTACTCTAGACTACGACGAAGATTTTTTTGGCCTCTTTTCCTAAACTCATCTTGTTCATCATTTTCTGCCAACAACAACTTTGTGTCCAAAGCTAAAAATTTAATGAAATTTAGAGTGTTGGGAAGCTCGAAATGAGCAGAAGAAAGTTATCACCTTAGAAAAGAGATTTGATATGGTTAAAACAAGAGAAATTTTGGATAACCCGCCTCCAAAAAGTGACCTTGGGGTATGGTCATATACAACATGTACCCTAAAAAATGCCTTAAGGGGATTCAATGTGTTACATTGGAACATTATAGTCAAAGTAGGTGAATTCCTTACACAAAACAAGCATTTGATACTAAGAAAATTGTGGCATAAATTTCCTCAATTTATGTATAACCATTTAATTTTGTTGCATTAGCATTCAATTTCATTACTCATGGGACTACCATTTATATCTCTAATGCACCATGGAATTTTTCACTTAAGTAGGACTTGTAATCTATGATAAATAGGATTATCAATCATGGCATGTATTTCTCATCCTTTAACGTGGCTATAAGAGTACTCACAATATCTTATATTGGGACATACTTGTGCCTCATCAAAACCACCTCATGATATCATGACCTATGCTTAATCTCTTACATGACACAAATACTCTATTAGATCATCCATGTGGCATCACCAATAGATAAAAATACATATTATCATGATAGTTCATTCCCAAAGGCATCATCACCAAAATATTTCAATTGGGATTTTTAGTGCATCCATGCCCTTAAGTTATAAAAATTGATCATGTCCACTTATTTTATTTATAATATCCTCCCCACTTATTTCAACTACTATGTGGTATCTACGCATAGTGAAACATAAGACACAATTCTAGCCATTATCCCCACATTTAAAAGTATTATACACCTACCTGACCAATATTGTCCAAAGTTTGATTCAATTGAACATATAGGGGTATTGAACTGCACTTTTGTGCATTTTCTTTGCATGTATAATCACAAGCACTAGTGCACATAGGATATACATTTTGTTTCATATAACACAAGTTCAATTATTATCATCACAATTCAACATGTTGTAGCACATCTGAAGTCTTATTTGAATTTCATCATGTGGTACTCACAAGCATCACTTATTCAATGCCTTCAAATATAGACATGTTTATCTCTATTCATAATCAAATCATCAAAACAATGTGCTTTATTAAGAAGATATAAAATGTTCATTTCCAAGTTGATGGCATTTAATGATATAGATTCAAGAATTACAAGCATGAACATGATAAACACCATGTCTTACACAACTTTATTCTCATCTAAGTTATTGTCTTGTATGTAAAAAGAAAAACTTACATGCCTACAACATAACAACATAGCTTTAAGCTAGTATATTATGATTCATACATCATTATAATTTTTTTTACAATACTGCCTTCAACCTTACTTTCAAATGTATACCATTTTTAATATTTAGTTTTAATAACCTTACAATCATTTAATACAAACAAATTATACCATTTTTAATATTTAGTTTTAATAACCTTACAATCATTTAATACAAACAAATTAATTGAATGCAAACCATAACCTTCTGATTAAAATTCAATCCATTTTAATAACTTATAATCAAATAATACACCATACCTTTCATTAGACTCTAAAACTCGTTAACATGTTATATTATTCCATAAATGAATAGGTAAAACCAAAATTCTCTTAACTATTCTTTAAAACATTTTATGTAATAAAGTATTTGAATAATATGAAAACTTGCACTTATATCTTTGTTACCATTAAAAAAAACATTACAACTTAAGAGAGAATCATTACTCCTTAAATGGATCTTCCCCACACTTATGAAATCATAACCCTTCCTCTTTGTCCTATGAAATCATATACCTTTTATATAAATTTAAATTTAGTGATCACATGTTTATATCATGTCTATATGTTCCAACTTTAGAATAGAAACAAATATCCTAAGTTGATTAGTAAAACCTTAAATGCATTGAGCTTCCATTGTGGTCCAAATGTTTTGACAAACATTTCTCTGTTTAGCCTCGTCATCACAACTTCACAACTTTCTTTGATCACTTCAAGTGTAAATATGAGGGTGGAGTGCACATATTAGGAATTTTGCCACGTCATCGGAACTTTGCTTTATCACTAGAAATATTGGAGGGAGGTGAAGGCTTGGACACAGTGGTTGAAGAACTTCATCATTATATATTGAAACTTCTTTCTAAAAGGTCCTTATAATTAATATAAATGAAAGATGTTTTTTATAAATAATATAAATGAAAGATTTCCTAACGTTCACTTAGGTTAGCTTTGATTTTCAGCACTAAGGTGGAAGAGTTTCATTCCTATATGGTCAAATTTTATATGGAGACTAGCTTTCTAGAAAGTTATTATATTTAATATAAATGAAAGCTACTTTTATAAAGTAACCTAACATTCGGTTAGGTTACGTTTTCTTTTCGAGACTAGCGTTGGGAATTATTGATATGGTTTTCAATTAATTATTTTAAAAATCGACACTTTTTAGCATCACAATGACTCGTTCAATGATTATATTTATTTTTTATTATTATGTTAATTTGTTTTTAGTGTTTTCCAATTAAGTTTTCTTTTCTCTCGAGAGGTTTATATTTTGGAGTTAGTTTATGTCCATTTAAGTTCTTAGTTTTTGGACAATTAGTTTAAGTTATTTGTTATCTATTACTAAGCTTTTCGAACAACGTGCAATTTTTTTAAGAAACCTAACCTTTAAGGAGTGGGAGGTGACTATGCTCTTAAGAGGCAAACCTGTTTAAAAATATTTCCATGCCATTTATGACATAGAGAGGTGAGAGAGGAGAATTGGCCTATAAACCTAGGTGTTTGTGCCTAGATATTAATGTTATACTTGGCTTGAGAGCCTTTCAACTCCCTTCAAAGATTAACTTTTCCATATCTTAGTTAGGGTATGCATTGGAATAAAGGTTGATATGTTAATAACTTTGTAACTTCATATTATTGATTTAAATATAAATATAAATATTAATATAAATAATATATATAATATTATATATAAATATATATATATATGTTTATGGACGAAATTAAATGGTTATGAGAAAGGTTGGTTTTTCATTTGAGTTTAAATTTTAGTTTATGATAAGTTTATTTTTTGTAAATGGATTATTAATAGTTTTAATATGATTTATTTGTGAGTTGTTAATTTGATTTTGTGCTTTAAAGAATATACTATTTATATTTTATATTATTTTCAAAATAAAGAGAGTTGTTCATGACATTTTTTTGATATATGTAATTTAGAAAAAATATATAGCATCTTTTTATTATCCCTTAGTTTAACCCAAAAACAACTCAAAATAAGATTTATTACAAAAAAAAACTTGTATTCATCATCAAAGCCACCTCAATTATGACCATGTTGAACTTTTATGGAAATCTTTCTTTGAAAATTCATGAATCCATAGTGGAACTGAATCCACATCCAATCATGTCCTTCCACTTTATACTAACCAAAGGATATTCAAACATCCAAATGCATAACACATTATTTTGCAATACACTATCTATAACAAGTTGTATATGATGTGATATATAGAAAATCCAATAGAATGAGATCCACAATAAATGTTATAGGATGGGATCTATAGTAAGGCATGTAGTATGGATTCATAACAAGAACCATAACATGGATCCATAACAAACTTGTAGCATGCACCTATGATATTCCCAAAAATTGTTATAAACATGCATTTCTCCTACTTAGTATTCAAATAATCGATGAAATATGAAGAAATGCAAGTCAAAGTGTACACTGTGCCTAAACCAAGATCCAACCATAAAAAATAATCAATACAAATTAAAAAGGTAGGAAAACCGATATGCAAAAGATGACAATTCTAGGCACCATTACTTGTAACCATTGCATTAGTGGTGAATTCTATTTGTTCATTTATATAAATATCTAAACCTTCCATATGCAGTGGAGAAAATGTTTAGGCTGTTATTTTTTCACACATTTGTATTGATATAGTGACAAAACATTGTTATAATTATTCATAGTTAAGAGTTGCAACATTTATTTGCATCACTTTGACCCCTCCTGCTATTATAGTTCATTTTTTTGTCCCATAATATACGTTTGAGTCAATCATTATGATGATTTTTCATTATCCCTTTGGGTTATATTTTTTTTTTCTTGTATATTTGCATTTCATTATTTAGTTGAATAACATAACTCTACAATTTCCATTAACAAGTTCCCATGGCACTAATATTCTTTTGCAATATTTACCACTTTTTTTTCTTAGTCAAGTTTCTCTTTACAAAGGCTCACTAATCATCATGATCATCTCTTATGGCTTACTTACTAATTGTATGCAAATTAGCATAACCACAATTTTAATCATCTTCATCACAATTGAAGAGATTGTGTACTTAAAATGATTATTCCAAACCTATGTCCAAATCATTGATGGATAAATGGAAGTGGTAAAATACACTTGAGTGTATTTTCTTTGCATGTATACACTTGAGTATATTTTATTTCCATGTATGCATATGAGTGTATTTTCTTTACATATTTGACTTGCACGTATGCAAGTGGTGAAATACACTTCGAGTGTAATCATAAGCACCCATGCACTTTGAACAAAATATCCCTTCAATATAACAAGATTTCAAGTATAGTAAACACAATATGGCTCATTGTAGACCATTTGATATCCTCCAATAAAATAATATGATTTATTGAGAAGATGAAAAATCTTCATTCCCAAATTAATCACATTTAGCAACAAACCTAAAAATATAAACAATAACATAATAAACACCACATTTTCCAAAACTCCTTAATTAAAAATAAAATATAACTCAATTTTTAAAATAACAATTACCATACACACTATAAAATCAAGCCAACATGATATCTTCTTATACATTCACTAAACAATAAATAATATAACAACGATGTAACACCAATATCTTTAACCTTATCATGCCACAATACCTTAAAATATATCTCATATGCAATGTTGAGCTCATACAACTATACAATCCTCTCATACTTAATTGCACTATAATGCAACCATTGACATTGAGCTAAAACAAAATAATTAATATTATATATATATATATTATATATATATTATATAATAATTATAATTATAATTATAATGTTTATCTCTTAATTTAGATATTGTGATTGGATGATAATTTCATGGTCAACCCTTAAGGTGGGGTGAGCGTACCTTCCAATATCTATCTAGTTTATAAGGTTTTCCTGCGAGTCATCATCAATGTAAGGACTATATTTCAAATTTGATAAGAATGGGAGGCGTGTTGTTTCATGATAGGGGTCTCACATGTCTTCTACCCCACTGCACCATGTCATCTGATATGAGAGTGTGGTGACCTTAGTGGATTGCCAAATACGTTTCTTTTTTATTGGATATGAATGTTTTTATATATAATATAAACGAAAGAGCCTTTTATAACCTGGCTTATCACCCACTTAGGTTATTTCGTCTTTTCAATGCTAGTGGAAAGAATTATTTACATAGTTAAATATTTTTGATAAGGTTTCCAAATTAATTATACTCGAGAACCTAACATGATGTTGATATGCATTATAGTTAGATAATCATGTATTTTGTAAGCTTCAAAACTCTTACTTTTTAATTATAATTATTACTATTACCATTACAAAGTTTCCTTGGAACATGTTTGTCACAATTGTTTGTTTTTATATATATATGACGTTGATATGCATTATATTCGGATAATCATGTATTTTGTATTATTATTGGTAAAGAGTTTTTTTGGGAATATATATATATATATTTTTAGTTTTTTCTAATTCTTAAAAATTCACTTTTAATTGTTTCTTATTTTTATAATGTTATTTCAAATTTTTAGGTAAATAAAGTTCCGTGTTTGATTAATTGTTTTCACCTATAGTATATAAAGGTCAACATTTTCAAAGATGGGATTGTGGATTTCTTGATCTTAGAAACGTTAATCATGATGTATTCATTAGTATTGTTCTATTAATTGTTTACTAATTTGGAATCAATCTTTTTATCTAACTTAGGTATATCCATATTCATTTGTATTTTGAAGGAGATAATTTTTTTGAGCTATCCCATTGGATTACTACTTGATGTCAAGCACAAGGCAAGTTGTATAAGGATTTCATTGACCTGAATACACATTTCTTCTCTCTGTTGAGTAGGTACTTGTTCTATAAGTACTTTGTCTCATTAGGATTATTTTTTCTCTCACGTTCCCTTACTATTTTAGGTGTGAGGATTTGAGTAGATAAATATTCAAAGACCAAAGAAAACGGTAGATTAAACAACTATGTCTTAGAATGAGTGTGAACATGCCTAGTTTTCCTAACTATATAGGTATTGTTTTATCAAGGTTAAAGCATTATAGTTTTGATCAAATTTGGTTATTATAAACAATGTTCCAATATGAATGATCTATCATGCTCATGTGAAACATATGCAAGCGATAGAGTTAATCATGAATGAGTCAAACTTTATTGTCATAGAAGCATATAAAGTTGGATTATTAAGAAAAGCCAAAAATAGTCATTCAACCAAATAAATTGAAAGAAATAAATAAAAATACCAATCAGGTAATGATGCAAGTTGGGAATTGATAATGGAGAACTAGAAGGGAAAAAATCTAATGTATTGATTAGTCACATCATAATGCTAGTATTCTAAGTTTATAAGAAATACCATGAATAAAGGTTTACTGAGTCAAAAGACTCATTTACAATAATAAAGAGAGAGAAGATTTGTATTGGGAGAACCCAAAGAGAACCACTTTGTACACAATCTTACATATATTCATACATTCTTAAAAAATGATGGTCAAATTGAGTACAATAATGGCATGACAGATGTGTCGAATTCAAGCAGTCTTGCACGTAGTGTCCTGGTCCCCCATAATTGTAACAAATAACCTACCCTTGACCTCTACCAGGTCCTCCTCCACCTTGATCTCATTCATGCCCCTGATACTCACCTCATGATCCTCTAGCGCCTTGGTCCGGAGGCTACGTTTCTACCTGCACCCTGTATCCATGTGTCCTATTCATCATTAGTTCATAACTCTGGAAATTGTGCTCATCATGACCCACTGATTGACAAATGTTGCATAAGAGTTGTTGCGGTGTCTGTACGAATTTCTGCAGCAAATGGAAATTGTCTGTCGCATGTTTCCTAGCTACCTAACAGATAACACACCATAGAACAGGCCCTGCACTTGGTCCTGCTGTAGCTTCTGGCCTCATAGGCATTGGTCACGTTGCTGCAACATAATTTGTGAAAACTGGACAATGATCTTTGTCATGCCCCTGGCTTTTGCACTTTCGGCAACAAAATTCTCCGCGCGCCTCGGGCCAAGTTGTTCTATCTTTCTTCAAACTCTGTATTTCAAGGCAAAGGTTCTACAACTACGCATGAATCTGATGAACCCTTAGATTAGCATCTTGCATTGGCATCTCATGCAATATCTTCGTGATTTCCAGAGGTTCTGCCTGGGTCCCAATCTTTTGTTGTAATAGCAAAACCCTTAGATGAGGTAGGAGCGAGGCCACAATGTAGATTTTAACCCCGTAGAAAAATTACCTGCATACGAATTCAATACTACCACTGCATGTGCAATGTCTGGTCTAGTACAGACCATTGCATACATCAGGTTACTGACTGCACTTGCATATGGAACATGGGACATGTCCTCTTCCTCTTCTTGTGTCTTGGGACACTATTCAGTAGATAACTTCACACCTACAGGAATAGGAACCTTCATCGGTTTACTATCCTACATATTAAACCTATGTAGTATTGTATCAACATACTTCCTCTGTTTAACCAGAGCTTCCTCTTTGTCCGATCACTTTTAATTTCCATGCCCAAAATATAGTTTGCAGCACCAAGATCTTTCATGTCGAATTTGGAGGACAATTGGGTCTTCAAATCCTGGATAATTTCTTTGTCATTTCCAACTAGCAACATATCATCCACATACAAGACTAGATAAATAACACGATCACCAATTAATTTAAAATAAACACAGTGGTCTTCTTTGCTTCTAGTGAAGCCATGTCCCCGTATAAATGTATCAAATTTCTGATACCACATCCTTGGTGACTATTTTAACCCATATAAAGACTTCTTTAACTTGCATACTAGCTATTTATTACCCTTCACCGCAAAGCCTTCAGGTTACTTCATGTAGATCTCCTATTCCAGATCCCCATCAAGAATGTTGTCTTCACATCCATTTGTTCTACCTAAAAATCAAAAGCAGCAGCAATGATAAAAGTAATCTAATAGAAGTTACCTTTGCAATAGGAGAAAAAATATTGCCAAAATCAATTCCCGGCACCTGGGAATAAGCTTTTGCTACCAACCAAGCTTTGTATTTCTCTACCTTTCCTTCTGCATTTGTCTTCTTCTTGAACACCCATTTGCTACAAATGGGCTTCCTTCCAATTGGAAACTCCACCAGATCCCAAGCCTCATTTTTGTGCAAAGATGCCATTTCATCAACCCATGGCCTCTTTCCAGAGTTTTCCATCCTCTGAATCTACTGCTTCCTTCACAGTTCTAGGATTATCATCAGTAATAGATAAAGAAAAATTTGAACAGAAAGCAGATGGACTATACCTTTCTGGTTGCCTTCTTTCTTGAACTAATCTTCTTACACCTGGAGTTTGTGGCTCTTCATATTTTGATTCCTCCGCTGCTGTAGAGTTTGATTCTTCCTCCTTTAGATCAAACTCTATCTTCTCAGGTTCCTTTGGTTGGACTTCATGTTTAATAACATCTTTCACCTCTTTGAACACCACATCTCGGTTATACACAACCTTCCTTGTTGCTGGGTTCTAAAGCTTATAACCCTTTAAACCATCCTTATACCCAATAAAGTTGCACTTTTTAGATTTACTATCCAACTTGGTTTGTTTCTCCTTTGGAACATGTACATATGCATCACATCCAAATACCATTAGATGTGAAAGAGAGGATTTCTTACTAGTCCATACCTCTTGTCGAGTCTTACCCTCCAACACTGATGAAAGTGACCTGTTGACCAAGTAACATGCATTATCCACCACCTCTGCCTAGAATTCCGGCACCACTGAGCTTGCTTCTTTCCATTTCCATCAACGTCTTATTCATTCTTTCTGCAACTCCTTTTTGTTGAGGTGTATATAGAGTAGTCTTCTATTGTGCTATACCACACTTCTTATAGAATTATTCAAATTCCTTGCTGCAAAACTCTCCACCATTATCTGTCCTCAGAACCTTTATCTTCTTCTCAGTTTGATTTTCCATGAGAGCCTTAAATTCTTTAAACCTATCAAAGACTTCATATTTATTCTTAAGGAAATATATCCATGTATTCCTTGAGAGTTCATCTATAAATGATACATAGTACATAGACTTACCCAGTGATGGAACCTTCACAGGTCTAAACACATCACTGTGCACCAAGTTCTAATATCTGTTTCGCCATCTTACTACCAGAGGGGAAACTCACCCGATTCTGCTTCCCATATACACAATTTTCACAGAAATCAAAATCTAGAGAGCTATTAATCATACCTTATACATACCTTTGCCATGAAGCATTCGAAGGTCCTTCTCTCCAATATGTCTAAGCCTTTGATGCCACGACATGGTATTCTCTCCGGAGACCACTAGATTTTTTGCTCCACTTTCAGCAACCACAGAACTATTGCACCCATCAACAACAGTGCTACCTTGCAGCTTGTACAGAGTTCCAGTCCAAACTTCCCACGTCAATATCGGTGCTCCTCGAACCATCTTGAAAGTATCCTTCTCGAACACTGTTTTTACACCTGCATCATCCAGCTTGCTTACAAAAATCAGCTTTTTGGCCAATGCAGGAATATGCAGAACACCCGGAAGTGTTCTAACCATTCCACTTTGCAACTTCAACTTTACTTTTCTACAACCAATGATTATAGCCTTCCTATCATCCCCTAAGAAGACATCACCACCATTGTATTTCTCATACTCACAGAACCACTCTTTATGGGGAGTGAAGTGAAAGGATGCACCTGAGTCAATCAACCATGCCTCATGATCTACATGTGTACTTGAAGAAGCCAAGTACCATCCCGCCTTCATTTGAGTGGTTTTTTCGTCCAGAAGGAGCATCATCGGATCCCTTTCTTTATCAGGAGCTTTTAGATTTACAATCCCTTTTGTAGTGCCCTTCCTTTCTGCATTTCCAGCACACCACCTTTACAGGTTTTCCTGGAGATTTAGATCTCCCTTTAGATTTAGATCTCCCACTCAATGACTTATTTTTATTTTTGTTCTAGGAACGTCCTCATACAGACAAGGCATCACCATTCTGGCTCTCCATATTTTTCCATCTCATCTCCTCCGTCAGCAAGGCTGAGACTATTTCATCAAACTACAAGGCAATTGCATTGCTACCTATTGCAATAACCACACTATCCCACGAATCTGGTAGAGAACACAACAAATTGATGCACTTATCTTCATCTGAATTTTTAATATCAATAGATGCTAACTAACTTACCACAGTATTAAATGTGTTCAGATGATCTGTCACAGAGTCTCCATCTTTCATCCTCAGGTTATATAGCTTTTTCCGTAGGAACAATTTATTCATCAGAGACTTAGATTGGTACAAAGTCCCTAACTTGTCCCACAAAGCCTTCATTGTAGCTTCCCCTAATACATTAAGAAATATTGAATCTGAGACACACAATCGTATTGTGCTCTTTGCCTTCCAATCCAACTTCTTCCATTCTTCATCGGACACTCCCGTTGGTTTAGTACTTGGATATGCCGCGATCCACTGATATTTATCCACCAGCAAATCCTCCATCTTGAGTTTCCACAACTCAAAATTCTGAACATTAAATTTCTCGATCTCTATCTTTCCACTATTCACCATCTTCTTTCACCACTAGAATCGATCTCGCAGATCTCCCATTGAATAGGGTCTACGATAGGCTCGAGCGAAACCCCTCAGCAACAATGGTGTCCCCTTGAAGCCAAAACTGCTATGATACAAAATATAGGTTTTAACCCCATATAGAAATTACCTGCATATGAATTCTAAAACACATAAAATAAACAATGCGAGAGCATAACACATAAAACACATATACACAGAGATTTTCCCCTGGATCCCAAAACCGGGACTACTAGCTTGATTTTTCATTATGTTCCTTTCAATGTTACAATACATACTTATACATGCCAAAGCATCCAATAGCATGGACCGAAAACCATCGCGTCCAATACCATGGACCGAAAAACCATCGCGTCCAAAAAACATGTGCGAAAGCCATGCACAAAACCATAGGTGGGTCCGCCCAACCTAACATAGGTTCCAAAACCAAAATTTTCTAGGGCATTGGCTCAAACCCCATAAAGTGGGGTTATGGGTACCCCTCAAACCCCCTGCGACCACCCCCCACCATCCCCCCCTCTAACCCCTGGTTAACTATGTGAGATAGATGTGGAAAGAATATAACACAACCCAACACCAGAAGGTCAACTCCAACTAGAGAAATTATGGATGTCATTTTTGTAAAATGAGATTAAACTTGATTCAGTTTAATATTTAATTGACAAACTATGTAAATAAAAAAATATGTCTGATGTACAATGTGGAGACTATATATGTAGCTTGTATAAAAAATGTAATGTGGTTGTCCTAAACCAAGATGTCAAAACCTATTAAACACACACACACACACACACACACACACACACACACATATGGTGGCCCACAATGGTAATACTCAGTCCTTGTATCAACATTGATAAAAAGAACTAATCAGGTGCTCAAAAAATAACTCAAAATTCAAAGTTGTTGGATCGGTGTGGAAACTAAATGAACCCGTAGTGCTCATCATCCTGAATCTGGTGTAACTTGTTTTACGCAAAGCAAACTCTGTATGCTCCCAGAAACATGTTCATTTTGTTTTCCTAAACATGGGAATTAAAAAAAAATGCAAACAACCCAGTCAACAGTAAGTACTGCTAACGTGGTGTTGACTAGGCATGCCTACGTGGTAGGGTGACTATGCAAGTGACTGTTTGACCTCTGATGAATGGTGTGCTGACATGTGGCAGGTGCTTAGGTGGAGTTTTGGATGAATTTCATTGGTTGGTTGGTAGCCAACCGTAGGCTACCACGTGGCAGCCCGAGGGTGCCTAAAAATTGAGTTAAGTTTCGAGCAACAGTATGCGGGGGTCAAACCTGCGACCTTCAAATGATAAGTCCAAGCCATTGCCAATACACTATATGATTAGTTCTTATTATATATAGTGTTCAACATATATTTAAGCTTGATGTTTTGCACCATTCAGAAAAGGGGTCAGCCATAGGAGCCAACCCCTGGGCGCATACATTCAACATGACCATGGGTGGAGTGGAGTGGGGGCCTAACTAGCGGGGGCGGGCCATTGGCCTTAGCCCCGAGCACGTGGCCCCCCTTGTGGCCCAAAAATTTGGAATTAAGGGCTTATTGGACGAATTAACAAACCTACAAATTCGCCTAGAATCCCGTGATTTTGGCACGTAATTAACAAAATTCAGGGGGGATTTGTAGGACCGATGTCTTTTTTTGGGGAATTTATAGAGCGAATAGTGAAAGATCTAGGGAAGCTCATAACTTCTTCAATTTTTGACCAAATCAGGAGCAGAAAGAAGCTATATAGACATTTTCGGGCATTTTGGAGCCATTAGAACAAGTTTCAGAGTTGTTTGAGCATTGTAAATTGATGTATTCACACTTTTGAGCATAATAGAGAGGGCTAAGCCATTGGAAGATGGACCAAGTAGATGTATCCCAAAAACACTAAAAAACGCTCAAAAACTCATGTTAAAACTTGCAATTAACCTTGTGAATCCTTAACCACTTTTACATATTATGAAGAGGAATTTAGCACAACAAAACTAATTTTCCCATTCAGATCAAGTTTGGGATCCGAGCTCTTCGTTTTATTTGTGCAACAAGGATTTAACTATTTGCAAGTGAATGTGATGCTTACAAGGTTGAAGCTCAATAGAGGAGAAGAGAAACTGGTTGATGGTCCTAAATTTGGGTAAAGGAGAAGGAGTGCAATATTGCCACAATCTCCACCACTGGTTCTAGCTCAAATTGAAGTTGAAGCTTTAGTAAGCATGCCACATGAGGGAGAGTCTACAAATATGACAGAGGATGAGAAGGATTTTAGGAAGGCTTTCTTTGACATGACATAGATGGTAAAAGTCCTATATGAAGAGAGGAATACAAGATTGCAGGATGAAAGCTCCAAGCCTCCAAAAGGAGAAGGTTCTTCAGGAGGAGGAGGTAATGGAAATGGAGGTAAACCTCCACCATCTCCACCATCATCTTCATATTCATCTTCACAAGCACCTTCACCCTCTTCCACTAATACATCCCTTACTCATACTCATCAACATAACCCAAAATGAATTGGTAAAATACCCCTGTTAAAACTTGATGTTAAATTTGAACCGCCCATGTCTAATGGTGAAGTGAATGAAGAGAAACTTGACAATTGGGTTTGTCAGTTGGAGGTCTATCGCAGAATTCAAAACCTTCAAGATGATGACATAAAGATTTAGCTAGCTTCCTTGAGACTGGAGGGTGCATCACTAATATGGTGGGAAGCCAATACACAAGAAGAGATTAAAAAACATGGTAAGATCTCAATATCTTGGTCTGATTTTATTGCTACAATTAAAAGACAATTTTACCCTCTAGCATATATGCAGAAAGACATGATGAATTGGCAGAACTTTAGACAAATTAAAGGTCAAAATGTGCAAGATTATACCCAAGAATTTAGAATAAGGTCTCTAATGCTAGGTGTATATTTGCAATCACAAGACACATTGCTGAAGTATATAGGGGTTTACAAAGTTACCTTAGGCATACTATCCTTATGTTTAATCCCAATAATCTAGTTGAGGTTTGTGTGCAAGCCACTCATCTTGAGGCAAGAGGGAAAAATACTCTAGAAGAGGGTAGTAAAAATCCATTTAAGGGTAAAGGAGAAGAAAAGGGTTTCAAAGGGAAAGGAAAGAAAAATGCATCATTAAGAAGGAAGGAGAGAAAATAACATGGAAGCATTGTTCCAAAGAGGGTCACGATGAGGCTCATTATTGGAAGCCTCATCCTGAGATGAAACCAAAGAAATTAAACAACAAAGGAAAACAAAAGATAACTATAACCACTCAAAAGGATTTGGGATTCGATTCGGGTGATGAAACTAAAATTACAGCCATGGGTATGAAAGGAAAATAATCCATTGCTTGCACTAGTAATTCAAATTTACACAATGAAACTTCAAATGAAAAGAAGATGATAGTACTTTTTCACATAAGGATAATCTAAAAGCATAGCAAAATTGATACTCTTTTTTGATAGTGGCTCTCCAGCCAATCTCATTTCTGAAAACATTGTCAAAAGTTTAAACTTGGAAACCATTCCACATCATAGCCATATCCATTAGGATGGGTGTGTGAAAATGCACAATTTCTAGTAACTAGAAAGTGTAGACTGAAATTCACCATTGCTGCAAATTTCATAGATGAAGTGGAACTTGATGTTGTGCCATTAGACATACGTCGTCTAGCTTTGGGTAACCCATATCTCTATGACATAAAAGATATTTTCCATAGACATGAAAACAAATACCATTTGTTCAAAGATGGATTCTAATACATTGTAAGAGCCCATAGCAAGAAACTAAATCTTTCACTTGTAAATGCGGGGCAGATGAAAAGACTAGTAAATTCTAGCAAGAATTTTGTGCTTCTAATGAAAAAACCCAAGAATGATATTGATAATGAAGATTTTCAAGGTTGTGACTCAAGATTGAAATCTGAATTGGTTGATGTTGTTAACCAATATGATGATATGTTTCAGGAACCAAAAGGATTGCCTCCCAAGAGAGGAATCCAACATGAAATATAGTTGTAGCAAGATTGTCCTATTCCTAACATTGGCATGTACAGGATGCCAGTGATGGAAAGTGAAAAAATTAAAAAGAAAATTCAAGAGTTGTTGGATAAAGGGATCATCAGGCCAAGTTCTTTGACATGTGGGTCACCTATTGTTTTGGTGCCAAAGAAGGATGGAACATGGCGCATATGTGTGGACTTCCGTGCATTGAACAAGTTTACGGTAAAGAACTCTTAACCACTGCCTAGAATAGATTATTTACTTGATAAATTAAAAGATGCCAAGTATTTTACTAAGTTGGACTTAAGGAATGGCTACCATCAAATTAGAATTGTTGAAGGAGACATTTGGAAGAAATCATTCAAAGCAAAACAACATTTGTTTGAATGGCTAGTTATACCTTTTGGTTTATGCAATTCTCCTACTACCTTCATGCGTGTGATGAATGATGTGTTAAGGCAATTTATTGATGATTTTGTTATAGTCTACTTAGATGACATCTTAATTTTCAGTAAATCTCGTGATGAACATGTCATGCATGTGAGAAAAGTACTTGATGTCTTAAAGAAAGAACAATTGTATATAAATATGTCAAAGTGTGAGTTTGGGAAAACTTATTTAGTTTACTTGGGTCATATTGTTGGAGGAGGTGAGTTGAAAATAGATCCCTCCAAGGTTGATTTCATTTTGAATTGGCCAAGTCCCAAGACAGTTACTGCGGTAAGAATGTTTTTGGGAGCAGCCCAATATTGGAGGAAATTGATTGCTAATTTTTCTTCCATAACATCTCCTTTGCATGCATTGCCTAGTGTGAAAAAGGTTTTTCAGTGGGGAGGAAAACAACAAAAGGCTTTTGATGCATTGAAGGAAAAGATCATTTCAACCCCAGTACTTGCACTTCCAAACTTAAGATAGTCATTTGAGATCCATATTGATGCTAGTGACTATGCCATGGGTGCAGTCCTCATGCAAAATAGTAAGCCTATCTGTTTTCATTCAGAAACTTTCAATGGTGCAGTGACTAATTATCCTACATAAGACAAGGAATTGTATGCATTGGTGCAAAGTGTGAAAATGTGGAAACACTACTTGATGGGTAAGGAAACAATCATTCACATTGATCATCCTCTATTGCAATACTTGCAATCTCAATCTAAGTGGCAGCAATCAAGGAACTTCCAATGGATGGGTTTTCTTCAAAAATTCCACTTGGTAATAAGGTATAGGAAAGATATGTAAAATAAAGTTGCTAATATTCTTTCTAGGCCTATTATTAGCGCAACTACTTTACTCAAGCATAATTTTGTTTTTCATGAAAGTTATATTGAGCAGTATGCATTAGACAATGAATTTCAGGATGCAAGCTTGAGTCAAGGTAACCAAGTAGAGGAATTGGATTATCATTTGCATGATAAGTTTTTGTACCATCTTGGTAAGATTTTTATTCCAGAGGGAGAAAGAGTCAACATTATAAGAGAGGCACATACTTCTCTTATTTTTGGTCATTTTGGTGTAAGAAAGACAATGTCACATCTACATAAGTATTTTTATTGGCCTCATATGCTTGAAAGTGTGTCATGTTTTATTAAAGGATGTTCATTATGTGCAGTAAGTAAGACTAGCAATAAGAAGTTAGGATTGTACACACCACTTCCAGTACCTTCACGATCAGCAAAGAGTGTTTCTATGGATTTTGGAGGAGGTCTTCCATTGTTAAAAAGAGGTCATGATTATTTGTATGTAGTTGTGGATAGGTTCAGCAAAATGTGTATTTTGATGCCGTGTAAAAAGAAAATTACAACAGAAAAAACTACTCAGTTATTCTTCAGAATGTATGGGTGCATTTTGGATTGCCCACATCCATTGTTAGTGATCGGGATTCTCGCTTTGTTGGGAAATTTTGGTCAAGCTTGTGGGGATTCATGGCCACAAATTAAAAAAGAGTACAACATTTCATCCTCAAATGGATGGTCAAACTGAAGTGCTGAATAGGAAAGTAATACATTTTCTTCGTGGGTATTACAACAAGCATCCTAAGTTGTGGGATGAACATTTACACTAAATTCAACATGCTTAAAACTGGGCCAAGCACTCTTCAACCCAAACATCTCCATTTGAAGCATGTTTGGGATACTTGCCTAAGTCTCCTTTGGATTTCATTTTTAGAAAGGATGTTGCTATTAATGGTCATAGTGACATAGACAAAGCAAGAAGGTTCATTAAAAAATCCAATTGGTACACCAAAGAGTTCAATAATAGCTGGAAAAGAGCCAAGAAAAGTACAAAGCAAGGCATGACAAGCATCTAGTAGATCACAATTTCCAAGTCAGTGATGGAGTTTGGCCTCAGATTAGCAAAGAGAGGCTCCAAGGAGAAGGTAAAAAGATGAAACCAATTAGATATGGTCCGTTCAGAATTCTGGAGAAGATTGGTGACAATGCCTTCAGGTTGGATTTTCCTTCATATATGCAAATTTATGTTGTTGTTATGTGGAAAATTTAAGATTGTATAAGCCTTCTTTGATTGACGATCAAGGAGAGAATGTTCAAATTATGTCTAATGAAGATTTATCTCCTGAATACCTTGATGAACTACAACAAGACACCATTCTTGATAGAATAACAAGGTCTTCAAAATGAGGGAATGTGGATTACCTTCGTGTGGGGCTCAAAGGAACTAATCCTTCCAAAGCCAAATGGATCGAGATTGGAAAGGTGAGGGAATTGTACCCTCACCTGTTGAAAAATTGAAATTGATATTTTGGGGTCCAAAAGCTTCTAGTGGGAAGGAATGATCAGGTGCTGAAAAAATAGCTCAAAATTCAAAGTTGTCATATGGGTGTGGAACCTGAATGACTACGTAGTGCTTGTCATCCTGAATCCAACACAACTTATTTCGCATGAAAAAAATCTGTATGCTCCCAGAAACATGTTCTTTTTGTTTTCCTAAACAAGAAAATTAAAAAAAAAATGCAAAAAACCCAATCAACAGTCTGTATTGTTGACATGGCATTGACTGGGCATGCCTACATGGTAGGGTGACTATGCAAGTGACTGTTTAACCTCCGATGAATGGTGCGCTGACATGTGGCAAGTGCCTAGGTGGAGTTTTGGACGAATTTCATTGGTTGGTTGGTGGCCAACCACAAGCTGCCACATGGCAGACCAAGGGCATCCAAAAATCAGGTTAAGGTCCGAGCAACAGCGGGCAGAGGTCAAACCTGCGACCTCCAAGTGACAAGTCCAAGCCATTTCCAATACACCATACAATTATTTATTATTATATCTAGTGTTCGACATATATTTAAACTCCACATTTCGTGCCATCCAGACAAGAGGCAGCCACGAGAGCTAACCCTTGGGTGCATACATTCAAAACGAATACGGGCAGAGTGGAGTGGGGGCCTGACTAGCGGGGGCAGGTTGTTGGCCTTATCCCTAGGAACGAGGTCCCCCATGTGGCCCAAAAATTTGAAATTAAGGGCTTACTGGACAAATTAACGCACCTACAAATGTGCTTGGAATCCCACGAGTTTGGCGCCCAGTTAGCACAATTCGGGGCAGATTTGTAGGATTGATGCCAGATTTTTGGGAATTTGTAGAGCGAATAGTGAAAGAGCTAGGGAATCTCATAAATTCTTCCATTTTTGACCAAATCAAGGGCAGAAAGAGGCTAGATAGACATTTTTTGGCATTCTGGAGCCATTAGAACATGTTTTAGAGATGTTTGAGCATTGTAAATTAATGTATTCACACTTTTGAGAATAATAGAGAGGGCCAAGCCATTAGAAGCTAAACCAAGGAGGGGTAGCCCATGCAGGGTGAACTCCTTGGTCATGTGCTATTGTGATACTGTTTTGGTGATGTTCATGTTTTTTATATGCCAACGTTTAGTCATTTATTTATGTTAATTTGTATATGAAGTTTACATAAAAAAACTCAAAAAATCATGTTAAAACTTGCAATTAGCCTCATGAATCCTTAAGCACTTTTACATATTTTGAAGAGACATTTAGCATAGCAAAACTAATTTTCCCATTCAGATCAAGAACTATATCGAAAAAGCTTGAGAGATCAAAGTTAATTAACAGAATTTTACAACAAACCTCACTACTACACTAAGGATTTCTCACGTGCGCATAACGGCTAAATCCAATCAACAGTCCAGATTGGCTCTGACAGATCCAACGGTGTATGGTGGCACAAGGTTTGTTGTAATTTAACATGATCTATGGTCCCATGAGGTAGTTTGAAGAAAGCGCTTAGTGCACTAATCAATGACCCATATTGATTATACAGGCACCTGGACAGGTTTCAAATACCACGACATGTGGTGTCAGGATGGTTTCCAAAACCACCAGTCTCGCCCACTGTCAAATGGTCCCACGTATCGACTCTTGCCAGATCAGATCACCAACTTTGCAACTTTTCTAGGTCATACGTTCACAACACCAAATTGCCCACCTTGGAAAATGCCAGTGGAGTTCAAACCAGGCACAATGGATCATTACTCCAACGCTTTGCAAACCTTGTGCTCTAATACATTTTGTACATGCCCACTAAACTCCACAACCAAATCATCATATTATTAAGTGAAATCATCAAATATTTATACAAACAGAGAACAATTACCATATCACAATCGTCTGGTGATTTTGCTAACTGTAAAACAAAAATTTCCTAAACTATCAATTCTAATATAATAATGTTACAATATCCCAAAGGATTAGTTAACAAAACAAACCTATGAAAATGTAAATGTTGGGTGTGGAGCCTGATTAACTTCTATATTCAAAAGTACCGCCACTTTGGACCCCAGTTCAAAATGGGGGCGGCAACGCCGCCCGTAAAATATTCGCTGCAGGGGGGGTCCAGGGGGGGCGGCTGCGACCTTTAGGAGCCCCCCCCTGGCGGGGGGTTTCGGGGGCAGTGCCCCCGAAGCTAAAAACAGCTGTAAAATTGCCTTGTAAAAGTATAGTAATTTCTAGTCAATCTGGACCGTTCAATAGGCGGATGATCTGACGGTAGAACTTATGTTTAGTTTAGGGTTTTTTTCCCTAGAAGGAAACCCCTCTCTTTGTATGAGGGCATTGTATTT